>JAQIVE010002756.1:0-18796 GCA_034698285.1 Sminthurinus bimaculatus | reverse complement strand
TCGCAAAGTTATACCTATTTACAGTGAATTAAAATGGATTGAATAACGAACTTGAATGAAAGTTGTATAATATAATAAAATAATTTTAGTATAATTTCATGTGTGTTTTCTTGTGCCAATCTCCAAATCTCCTTAGGTACATACTGCAGAATATCTACGCACATTATACATATTGTTATTATGCGTAGAATTTGCAGTAACTAAGGAAATCTGGACATGCAAATGAACACAAAATAAAAGTAAAATGTCTGGAGTTCGTATCGTTGCTTATAGTTACCGAGATGAAACGTAGAGTGCCAGAAAGTGAGATGAGCATATGTCATATTGCACAACAAGTCCAACTTCCTTTGGAAAACTTCTCTAACTACCACTTTGGACATATTCATATCATTCATAACATGACCGAATGCAGAATAGGCCACGAACGTTTTAGTTTTCAATTCTTCAGGCAAAGTTGTTGCGTTGAGGCAGTATGGAGACTTTAAACGCGTACAAAGTTCTGGACTCGTCAGAAAGGAAACATTGCTGTCACAGCTGCCCACATCATTTGTACCAGTGAAAGTAAAAACAGTATCCTCCTGTACGATTGGTAACCAGTATTCACAAACAAACAGCATTAAGCTTCAGTAATTGAGAATTGAGAAAACACAAACTTTAACCTTTTCAATTTATTTGTAAATTGTATTGTTATCCTTACATGAACTTTATCGGGCAGAGACTGCTCATAATCCAGTGTACACGGAAGCTGAAAAATATCTGACACTTTCTTTTTGTACGTAAAACCTAGGGAAACAATACGATAATACTTTTAGTTGGTGTGCAAGAATCCACATTCATTCAAAAATACTAGTTGAAAGCTTTATAAATGCTTAAATTACCAGCAGGTTCACAAGGACTATCGACGTTATGGCTGTCATTTTGATTCTGAATCTGTGTCTAAAAATATAGAAAGTAGCTCAAATGCATCTTATTTACATACATTTATTATGCATACGTAATATACGTTTTGCTTTTCCTTAGTTGTCAATGTCTAGATTTGGTATTTGTCATCCAAAAAGTTTGTAATGTTATTCAACACAAAATACATTATTTAATAACTAGTATTTTTTTACCATCACTAAAGCTGCTCGGTATCGCTTTAAAGCTTGACCAACGCCGTAGCAGAGAAAACTTTGGGTGTAAACATTATATTGCTCATTGAATAAAGTTACTGGATGTACGTATGAGCTTTGAATGGAACCATTGTCAAAGTTCCCAATTTCAACTGCAAGTTGCATCGATGCACCCCCCAAATCCAAGCTTCCAAACGTCGTGATGTTGACAGCCTCTTCTGATGGATTCCTTCCCTACACGTAATAAAAACCATGAAAAAATTAGATGACCTCGTTTAAAAACTCGAATCCTCTGGAATTTTCCAGCTGAGAATGACGGATACGGTATCAAATTAATTCTCTTACTTTTAGCCCTTTCTTGGCAGAGTTCGCACTAATCCATCCGCTTAGACCTTCCGTTTCACCAGTCATAACATTTACATTGTCATCTTCATAAAAAAATCCAGACTTGGAGAGTGTATTCTTTACTTCTGTAAGGAGACTATCCACAGCAGAACTGTTTCTTTCCTGAAGAATTCGCATTCCAGCAGTTGCCTTGAACCAAACTTGGGTTTCAGAGAGAGCTTCGGCTGGTTCGATGTAACTTTTGGCCTCGGAAAGGCATTTTCCTAGGTAGGCTGATACATTACTAATGGGAACATCAGCTATTCCGTTTTTCCAAATACTGCAGTTAGCAACTTGAGAAATTTCACCAGTATTGTGAAACTTCTCTCGATACTGATAAACAATGGCGTCCGTGTGTGACGATCCAGCGTCGAATACGACTCCAAACTAATAAATAGAGAAAATAAAACACAAAGTTTGTAATTATTAATACACACTGTTGACAATCAATATTCACCTTTCATCAAAATTGAAGTCACATGTCTATCAAAATTTCCAAATAACAAACAATCCATTCAATTGAGCATTGTAAACACCTACATAGAAGAGGGGTAATCAATTTCAGTTCTGGTGACTGATGCCGATGATTCATTTCCATGTAAAAAATTCTTTTGGTCACTGAAAACTAGATATTGTGTCTATCCGTCATGAATGCAAAGTAGACAGAAACATCTTTTAGAAAAATGTGTGTGTGTGTACGTATGAAGAAACTCCAGGAACAAATATCAAGGCTATTCAATGTAAATTTACATATGTATAGTGACTAATTTGTGAAATTATAAATCATATACGCATAAAAATGTGTAATGATATTACGATATTGAATAAATTTGCAATTAATAATAGGATGCTCTCATAATTGTATGAAGTTCCTTTTCTTTCTCACATTCTGCACTTCCCCCAACACTATACAGCCAAAAGACAGTTTCATGCAATTCATACATTCATATCAGCTATAACATACAAGTTCCACATGCATTCACATTTGCAAATAATACTGTAGACAACCACATGGAAGATCTTCGTCTACAAAATTGTTGTCCATACTCACTTTTGTGTATATAGTAGTAGCCAAATTAATTATTACCCTTCATAGAAATAATTGATAAACATAATATAAGTGTACATATAGTATACATGGTGTATGCACTTATACACTATACACCATAGTAACGTTTTCTCATATTTTAATACATTTCTTCTACATTCTATACTGTATACATTGTACATATTATTATCTTTGGCTGGTGAAGATTTGAGCTTGAAACTACGTAAACTTGAATTTTGACGTCACCGAAATGTAACCCTTATACATATACCTACAATAGAAGAACAACTGCAGTAACAACAAGAACTATTGTTGTGTATGAGATATGAGATATTATGAGTATGACGCTGTTTCACGTAAATTGTAAATTGATAAGACGGAATACAATATATGTATGTGTATGTAAAATGATGATGAACAAGTAGTTTTGGCTGACTTTATTATTTGACGAGTAGATATACAAGATACAAGTCCACCATTTGCAAAGAAGAAGAAGAAATAGCAAGTGTAACGTGATGAACCTGAAACCATAATAATACAATATAATACATATACGTATGGATTATGGATATTCTTAAGTTATCATGTGATTGTGAGTATCATTGTTACATGTATACTTATCATGTTTCGCCTTATAGAGTATACAGTATACAGAGATACTTATTATTGTAGAATTTTTAAAAGAACTTAAAGGTAGTAGAGCTAACAACCACTGCATATATACATATATACATATGTATGTACAGACGTAGAAAGAATAAGCAGTGATACACTATGTAGCATGCAGGTAACAATTTAGAATAAACATGATAGATATAGACAAGTAGTTATAACTAACTTATACAAACTAGTTGAATTCATGGAAGACGATGGACAATTCATAAGAATATCAAGACAAAACGTGTATGACTGTAGTTTGCAGTAGTCGTCGTCAGTTTACAACTAACTTGTTTAGGGTAATATTCTCTACAAATTCATATTATTCGTATCCTTCTCTCTGTGTCTCTCCTGTTTCAAGCAAGTTACCTTCCTCAATATATATATCCCGTAGTGTAGGTAAGTAAAAACTATATATTATCATACTGATCGTACTCATTTTAATATTGTATTTTGCAGCAACAACATTTTATTTTCGTTCACCGTCCAGTAAATTAAGCTTGAAGCCGAATTTAATAAACACAGAAAAAAGTTTAGTTGATCCCGGATTAATTGGACTAAAATAAAATGTGATAATATGAAAGTGATTTTTTTTGTACTATATTTTTAGGAAGTTCTCGTAAAGTCGTCTGTGTTTGTGTTTGTTGTTAAGTATCTGCTTCATACACATACAAGAAACAGAAATTTAATAGCTTTATACTTATGCAAAGAAACTGCTATGCAAATCTCCCAATCTTGGCATCTTACAACTTGAACGTTTTGTCAGTCAACTCCACATTAGAATTTGGAATAAAATAATTCCGTGTGTTTGTTGTGTTTTTACCTAGTGATCATTCAAAAAAACCAGCAAGTGAACAGTGAACAAGTGATGACCTTAAATGGTCCATAATCCATCATTTTCATTTTATATCTACTATATTTATGTTGTTTGTGCTGTGATGACCAATCAAGAATTCTACTCTTGTTCTATCTACATAATATGATAATTTGATGAACTCATAAACGAAAAGACGAAAACGCTTATTTTGAACTTGAACTGCTTGAAAGAACAGACGTAAAAACTCGAGTGAGTCTTCTTCTTCTCATGACATACGAGTCCCACCATAATAAAATATTATTTACATTGTTACTAAACATACAGTAAAAGATACAGGGAAAATCCTTTTTACGTGATATTATTCTTTTCAGTTTTCCAAAACATTTCCCACTCATCCCATATACTATGGTGAGTTGAATTTTCAAACTTGTTTCGTATTCTCTTCTTCTCATATCTCATATTCTTTAGTTACTGGAATATTATGCCTGCTTATATTTTATTATGTGCGACTAGTAGGGCAAAAATAATGTAAAAACTGATTATTGAATGGCCTTGAAAATTGGATGTAATAATGTGTGTATGCATTTACTTATATATGTGTAATAGTAGATATTGTATGTATACAAATAAGTGTGGGAATGTTGCCTGCTAGAGGCTTTCTTCGTAGAATTTCACACTACATTTACTGCTCATTTTCAATTTGAACTTGAGAGTACAACTATTTTCAAAAACTATTTCATGTTTTTATTTTAATCGGCAACGGTTTTTCTAACTTTGATTCTGATTTAAATGTATACTGTATACGCTTATGATACAAATAATATCAGAAGTTGGGTTAAAATTTTTATCTACTTTCATTAAATTTTACAGAAAGCAATACATCAGATTTGCTCCTTGCTGCCCCTGCTGGGCCTCTGTCTCTTATTGACATCATCAAGAGTGACGGGAGAGGACGAGACAGATGAGGACATTATTTCAGAGTTCGTTAATACTCAACATGAACATAATCGAGCTAATCCCGCAAAGTCGGAGGAAAATCTGAGTAATGAAAGGGTATCTTCGAATGAGGACAACTTATTTGTTCCTCAAAAACCAGCTACCACCTCTGGCAAACTTCAAGCAGCAGGTGATAAAGACAAAGAAGTACTCCATGAAGACGAACCGTGTTCATGTGTAAAATACTTTTTGTGCGACATTGACAACGGAACCATTATCGAAAATGGAGATGTCATTGGGCTCATTGACATTAGATTGGGAAGCTCCAAAGTTTCCCCATGTAGCCATTACTTTGACATTTGTTGTAAAACTAAGAAGAATCCCTCGGGAATCAACAGTTTAGCAAGCCCTCCCAAAATCTCAGGACCTACTAATGAACACTCTGTGTGTGGACAAAGGTATGTAAATACAAAACTACTATTTTGACAATTAAATACTGAATGCGCCTAATTTTTTCGAATTATATTCAGCGGAAAGGGATGATTTGTGTAATTTATTTCATCATGAGCCTTAATGTATATTTTCGTATCAAAATAGAAATACGGGTGGAGTTGGATTCAGAATCACAGGTGCGACTGACGGAGAGGCTCAGTTTGGGGAATTCCCGTAATAAGCTCATATAATAAATAGTTCATTAACCAACCATCTTAACCAAGTATTAGCTTCATAAAAAGCGCTGGATTTACCAGTTGATTTATTCTCAAGTGATAATTTTTGATGAAATTTAAAAGGTGGATGGCCGCAATCGTTAGACAAGAGCCGCAAACCGGGGACAAACCTCCCTTAAATATATTTGTCTGTGGGGGCTCGTTAATTCACCCAAAAGTTGTAAGTTATTGGAAATCCTACAAAATTAATCTAATTTTAGATGA
Organism: Sminthurinus bimaculatus; assembly: GCA_034698285.1. Lineage (NCBI taxonomy): Eukaryota > Metazoa > Arthropoda > Collembola > Symphypleona > Katiannidae > Sminthurinus > Sminthurinus bimaculatus. Next base: position 12,910 of record JAQIVE010002756.1, on the reverse strand, counting down.
TACTATTTTAAACCCCAACTACCTTTCTTACATTATCCGATTATATTACAAAGTAAAATAACAAGTTTTTTATATCTTTCCATCCGCTCTGTATCATAATGCTAATAGTTTTGTAAAGACTTTAACGGAATTCTAAAATAACAAGAATTGATTTTGGCTCTTCTTTAAAAAGGTCATGACTGCCGCACACTGCGTTTTTGGGTAATACACCTCTTTTCTAAACTATCATTAATGCACTTTATTATAGCCAATTTCATTTAGCCTTTGGGTTTTTTTGCACAAAGAAGTACATAAGTACAATGACACTCGTCAAGTGTATCTTTCGCTTGTGGTTTGATCGCTGGGGGTTTATAATTCTTTCATGTACGTACATACACCCATTCAAAAATTGATACACTGTGCTGTGTAAAACCGGTTGATGGTTGACAGTTCTAACTATAGTATGTCCTGTACATTTGTAACTATCTTAGGTACAGAGTGAAACAAGTACACGTAATAATAAAAATCATTTGTGGATATTATTTTTTAGGAAACCTCCGTCTGAACTGAAAGTGCGTCTGGGAGAATGGGATACTCAAACTCTGGATGAATTATATCAACATCAAGATCGCTTTGTCCAGAAAGTAAGACACGCTAAACCTCAAAATACAATTTTACGTATCAATCGCTACTAACGATAAGTGCTAACAAGTATTACACCCATATAACAAAAAATCTCTCAGGAATTTACACATTAACCAGTACTTTTGGGCAATAACAGATTGTGGTTCACGAAGAATATTATATGGGAGCCCTTTACAATGACATTGCCTTGATATTCCTGGATGATGAAATTAAATTTGCCCCAAATGTCGACACAATTTGTCTACCACCTCCAAATGTGAATTTTGATGGACAGAGGTTAGTTGATGATATTATGTATATAGCTACAAAATTATCAACACTAATATATACATACTCGTACTGTATAATTTTTTAAATATTATAGATTCAATTAAATTTTAAATTAATTTATTAGGTGTGTAGCTTCAGGCTGGGGGAAAGACAGTTTTGGTAAGAATCGAATCTCGCACGCAATAATAATGAACAATACAGTTAGATAATCGAGAGAACAAAGCTAACTTGATTTTAAAACGTTTTATACACAGAGAAAGAAGGAAAATATCAAGTGATTCTAAAGCGGCTTGATCTTCCGATTGTCCCAAGAGATAACTGTGAGTCATCATTGAGGAAAACAAGATTAGGGCCTTATTTTAAACTCGATCGATCGTTCGTTTGTGCAGGAGGGGAAGCTGGCAAAGGTATTGAAAGGACTTTTTAACTTGTATGGCTCAAGAATTCCCAATGCCTAAATCGGAGGATAGTCTTAAATTATTCATTAATTTCTGTTTTTTAGATACTTGTCGCGGAGACGGAGGCTCTCCTTTAGTTTGTAAACTTCCAAACTCGGAATACTATGTACAATACGGAATTGTCGCATGGGGAATAGGGTAAGAATATATATATGTACTAAGAATGTACAAAAACCAACTTTCGATTTAAATATTTTGTGTGTGAACAGTTATGCAAGAATTTAACTAAACACAAAATATTATTTTATCAGGTGTGGAGAAAACGGCGTTCCCGGGGTTTACGTTAACGTCCCTAAATTTGTTCCATGGATTGAAACTCAATTACAAAATGCAAACTTGGATACAAAATACTACAAAAATACGGCTTAAAATCCTTGTATAGACCATAATAATTATATCAATTATTACTATGCATAGGATATCCTACTCCATAGATAAACGGCGGGTGTCCGCTTTTCTTTATATATCTGTGTAAATCCATAGCGTACTTGTACATTATTGGGTCAGCAGAAGTTCACAATAATATATTATTCGAAAGAGGAAAGTTGTTCAACTATGGGGTTTAGATGACTTGATACTTCAACTTATTGATCCAATATAAATTGTGTATAGTGTGTATATTATGTATATTCGTAGCACACACTATGCATGACCTACATCCTATAACATCTACCTAGCTGTTATCTAAATTCACTTGACTTTATTTAACCCCAAAATTTAACCGTATATTTTGGAAATTACTTAGTTTATTCATTATTTTTTGAACAGTTGACCTCTGAATACTCCCCCTCCGATTTTATTTAACCGAACATTCTTGACACTGTATAGCACATTTACGCGATACTAAAACGACCAGTAGGTTGTACAGCGTCAATGGTAGGTCACACGTCAAGAGTCATAGGATTCCAGGTGTCGTAAGCCTAAATGAAACCCTTTTAACTATTATTAATAGGTAATAATAAATTATGATAGGATTACAATTTCACATTTCACCAATAATATTGTTGTATGTACACAATACACAACTTTAGATTTTGTATTGTGTGCTCCAGCTAAGTGATCGATTAAAAACCACCATATTGTAAGAGCTTAGAATACGTTGCCATCCGCTGTAAAAATTTGTGATTTGTATGTAAGTATAGATTATGTGTACTATACATACAAATTTATGTGTACATATATTGAACTATCTGTAATTTGTACAGCCAGTTACGCAATATTAGAGTAACCACAACTACAAAACAACATTAATTAACCAACAAGCAGTGTAGAAACGTCAATATTATGTACTAAACTTTTATAAACCACGGCCAAGATATTCAGAAGAAACAATGTACAAGTAATTTAAGGAAAGTAATAAAATCTATATAATATGACCTTGTGATAACTACTAATGATTAATGACTAAGACTTTTTTGTGTCTTATGTATACATACTATTTTTGTACCATAATTTTTTTTATCTCTCTCGCAGAGATAGAAAATCTCGAAAAACCACTATGTGTTGAATCAGTCGCCAGTACAATTCTTAACCCCTTTTTCTTACTAGACCCGCTTACAGTGACGTTTATCTTAGTCTCACTCACTAGATCCTTAAATAAAGGACATTTACTCTTGAAGAACCTTCATAATAGTTATTTTAATATAGCGATGCATTGCTTGTATTTGAATTCTTACCTTATAAGGCACTTGTCGAAGTAGTACATAAATTAGAGATGTTACAATCAGACCGAAGACAGCCACGGCAATGCCAAAAACTGAAATTCGTGACCATCTCACAAACTGAAACATGTTGATTTCTTGGTCTGCAAGAAAAAAAACAACAAAATAAATATTACTACCGGTGCTATCATTTAAAAAATTGCATCCGTGCAATATACTATTTTGTAAATAAATACATGCGTTCCAGGCAGGAAAATATCTAAATATAGTAGCATGTAGTATCATAATCCAAGATTTAACAAATGATTAATGTGCTCGTGTCGTCGCCATTCACTGTGCACTGGAAATTTTTCTGTTGATGATATTTTCAAATGCGAGAACTATTTACCTTGAATGCCAAAGCGTTCAAAGTTGGGAGCATAAAAAAGTTGAAACTTTTTGCGAAAATTAAATTCAGTATCGCTGTGCTACCCCCGTCTAATGTGAAAAACTTCCGTTGCACAATAAAAGAGGCGTTTAATTTTTTATACTTTCTACGAGTCTATAATTTGTACATATACACATTAAGTAAACTTACTCTTGCGACCAAGTCTTAAATGGTCATTATCTTGAACCTGGTATTCGCATATTTTCTTGGAATTATCAAAACTCACTTTGGCATCATTTATTATTGCGTAATTTGGATCAACTGCACTCCCCTGAAACAAAAAGAAAAAAACACGCTTTTTATTTAAGAATGTTTATTGCTGTGGACAAGGCCCACGGTTACGACAGTTTTAGTAACTAATAGCATTCGGATACAATCTTCGAGGAAAACTATAACAATTTTCTTTCCCTCGGTTGTAAATCGTATTTTTTCGGATTTTAAAGTCTTTTAACACTAAATAGCTTCGAACTTCGACTGTAAAAAATCTCAAAGAAAAGAAACAGAATATCCATTTTTCCCCTTCGACCTACAATCCAAATCTAAACAACTTGCTCAAAGATACAATTGTAAAAGAGAGACATTCCAAGCACTGGATCAAAATTTTGTCTGCTGACCGGATGCCACAGGGTTGCTACAACTCTTGAATTTTGGATCTATTTTTTTATATGAGTTTAGACTCAAAATATATGACATCCTCGCACAGCACCAGCGTTTGGCAATAGTCTAATATAGGTATTTGTGTTGAGCCATGAGTAGTACCATATTGTCATTAATTATTATAAATGCAGCTAGTTTGTCTGAATGTATATCACACCTACTTTGATTTCACAGAAGCGATTAATTAGCGATTGAACAGGTTGATTGTCGTCGATGACAATTTGCAGAAAACCCCCAGATGATCCAAAATGAATACTTTCGATAACCACTGTAATCAACATGTTTTTCCTGTAACAAACATAAGAAAAGAATTTGGAAATATACTAAAAAAGTTATATTGTGCTGATTTACAATAACAGCATTAAACTTTAACTTAAACACTGATGAAGGTTTATTGTGCAATAAAATGAAATATAGTTGTTCGTCACACAACTCAACTCTTTTGACTACAAGTTAAAACTAGCAATATTATTTCGATTTGAAACGAAACGATAAAGGAATTTCTTTCAATTCATTCCAGACTACACTGAATAATGTTTGTTTACCTATAGCTAAGTTGTAGTAGATAAAGAAGGAAGGGAATTATTTAAATTATATCGTAATTATATTCTCCTACATAATCATGCCTTTCAATGGCAAGTCAAACCAAAAAGTAGATGTCAAGAAAAACAAAAACTTCTCACTTTTTCCTATTGTCTAGTCACATCACACACAAGCATCTAAGACAGTACTAATAATAATAATCAGATGAAAAATAGTGAAGAACAAAAGTGTGTGCACGTAGAAGTAAACTTAGCTTTACATAAAAAGGCGTGATGTGATAATAATGAATTGTTACTCTGTTAATCTCTATCTATATTCTCTATATTATACAATAATATATTGTATCCATTGGTTCGTTGGTTACGATCTGGAATTTTTACCAGATGGATAATGGATGCAAAGCGTGAGTGAGGTACAGACATAGGCAGATAAAAGGCATATAGTATAACGAGAATAACCAGGCTATGTTGTTAAGTATGTACTTATATAATATATTATTATTAGAATAGTAAATTGTTATTTATGTATAAGTGCGTTACGTTGTGAAAACTTGTCATTGCGATTCCTATGTGATTCCATGATGATATTGTAATACTTCCAAAAGTCTCCTCTTTTATTGGCAATTCATTGTGGCTAGATGCAATGTGATGACTGAACTGACGACAGCAAAAATAGCTTATTTTTGCTGAAGTCTCCAAAAATCCCTATTTAGTACAGAGATAATTGCAAAATCACAATTTAGAAAACATACTACAACATACCTATGTACTAACTAATGCTGTATAGAAAATTCTAACTAAAGACTGCTGATATAGAATGTGTATTCCGAGCTCATTTTACTAATCACTGTCATTCTTATTGTATTGAATACAATTTATATTATTTATAAATTAAAATAAATGAAATTATGAAAATAATGATAGCAAAATATTTCGAACCATTTATAGATTTTAATATCAAGGATCTCTCTGTCAACTCTGCTTTCTCTGCAGTCGAGACTCGAGAGTAAAAGTAAAAGGCTCATAAAATAAAAAATAGCGTTTTATGGTTGTCAGCTTGTTTCACATATTCCAGCATTGAACAACTACCAATGCGTCAACTAACCTCACTAAATTAGTTGACTGTATTATGTTACAGTATGTATAATTAAAGGTTGGAATATCAATTTCACATAAAAAGAAACATTCTTCAGTTAAAGTATACGTACATGAATACAAATTTGTGCTACTTTTATAATTAGAAGCGATTTTCTGACGACTTTCTCTCATATCTATATACCATTACCACTATTATACTACATTTACATACTACATTCGTGCATCCGAATGCTTTTTGCTTACCCTTTAAAATTCAGAAATAATAATCATAGTAAGTAGCATCGAGATTCTTACTTTGTACATTGAATTTCCACACCATTATAACATTAAGCGTCATGGATAGATTTCCGCTTTTATATAGGAGGTTAAGTAAGTGCATTAATTTGTTGTGTTTATGACCCTCAGGAACAGATCTAAACTGCAATAGAAAGTCCTGTGTGTAATATTTTGAGGAAAACTGATAAATTTTCATTTTCTACAAAGTAAGTATTTGAGTGGTATAGTATATTATAGTACATCGTTCACTTTTATTTTCTCCATCCTTCTCTTGGAGTTCAGTTCAGTGTACCTCAAAACATGTAGAATCGATAGACCTCCGACCTATGAGAGCTTACACAATTAGTGATACGTACAAGTGCATCGCATATCATACATATATTACATATATTACACTTGCCCTAGTTGACCTCTGATCTCGTCCGTTTTTAAACATTCTGTCATTACTCAGTGATTCCAGGCATTTATTATTTTCCTTTTATGTACTTTTGGCAAAAAAGAATAAGTCGATGATTGACTGTCGATCAGATTCAAAATTGGTCTGGTAAATCTAAATTGACTTTTTTTAAGAACGGGTGACCAAATGCCGAAAAAATAAAAAAAATTTATATTTAAGCACTATCAAACTTTTCTTTAAGAACATTACCTTAAAATAAAACCACATATTGAACATCATTTTATGTATCATAATATATTTGATGTTGTTAGTACCGACCATATGAAATACATGACATGTCATTAATTAGTTTAGCATTAATCTGAATTCAATCGGAGAAAGAAAATTACTTGACATTGACTTGACGTTATTTCTGTATTGCATTTATTGATGTACAGTTCTATGTGAAGCAAAATAAATCGACAATCTAGGGAGCATGAAAACAGATTGGAAATTTCTCTATAAATTAATCAAAACACTACCTACAAATTACAGATACATACTTGCTATACTTATTACATGACTCACATTCAGTTATGTCATGTCTGAAATATGCACAATGAATAAATGCCACTTTCAATTATATCAAAGGAAGTTCCAATTCTAACTCTAGGCTATCTTACAGTGGATAAAAACGAGAATTGCTCTCCGTTTGTGTGTGTCTGTGTGTTTGTGTTAAATCGATAAACTTTTTACTAAGTAGTAGAACAGCTTATGCACTGTTAGCTGAGGCACAAAATATCTATGTATATGCGATATAATGCTTGTATTCATGCGATAAATATGTCCATGCAGTAGGTAAATATGAGTTGTGAGTTGTGACTCAACGCTAATGGTAACATTATGTTAATCTTCAAGTAATACTAAAGTAATACACAGTACTTGACTAGTAACTTACACTTTGTGTGTGTATGCGTAGAATGTATACAAGTATGTATGTATGTGTGTAGTGTATGATGTATAATGTACAATGAAAGTAGTTGAAAGCAAATTTAGCCAATCAAACATTTGAAGAAAACGAGCATCTCTCTTTGTATTCTTTTTCTTGTTATGCATGCATATGCAGTAATATGCACATACGTGGACGAAGTATGGGAAATTCCATAAAGTTTGCTGCGATCCCTGTTGAGTTCCCTCGGTAATAAATTCATATTACATATTACATATCGTCCAGATGGGAATATCCAATGACTTGACTAGTACACATGATGTATTTCTGTATTTTCTGTGTCATTGATATTATCAAACATAGCGAGAAAATGAAGGTCAACATCTCAACACAATATGTCATGCAGGCATTAGGTATACATAGTATAGTGCAAAAAAGTCTAGGTACAAAATTTTATCCAGTATATGTGCCTAAAACAGGGACAATGCCATTCGTCAAAAATTAAAACATCCCAAAAGCGGGCGAAATTCCGTATTTTGTCGCCATATCAATTTGTGTAGTAGGAGCAAATTAAACTGAGTTTAGACTTATTTTCTACCCTTTTTTTCAGGGCTATACCAGCCCTGAAAAAACCCACAGTCGGTCAGTCTTCATAGTCTCTAATGTATTTAGACCTGTATTATCCATAAATAAAGTGTTCAGCATCCACCAGAGCACTTTATGGAAAGGAAGTTTACAAATACGCACGTACAACGTATGCAAATCGGATCCTGAGTTACCTCATAAAACCTCAACTGATATCTGTACACACCGACATACTTACTGCGCAACTAAACACAAAATTCCTACTTTCTCAAAACTTTCCCAGTGATGATGCCAGAGCGAAGAGAAAATAGAAAATGAATGCTGCGTTAATACGTAGTACAGTCTCGAGCTTCAAGCTTCAATAAAAAAACGACGAAAAATGGTGAGAGATTTCCGGGAAAGTTCTGTCGAATGTTTTTACAAATGACATCAGTTTACAGACATATAGTTTATAGTTTGTCAAAAATTGCTGGAAAAATTTTCAACCTTTTGAATTTGCATAAGAGGCCTTCGAATTTTGGCTTTTGTGTTCGCTTACACTATGAGCTATGTACTGTACATTGTACATGTCTCACAATGCTTTCACAATCTGTCAGCTAAGAAGGGAGAAAGCATAGTGAGAAAAGTGCACTTTACAGATGGGTGGCCTGTAAGTACAACAATTAAGGGATACAATCCAATCCAAACGTGAAACGTGCAGATATATATATCATAAAGTGAAAGCAATAAACGGCGTTGTATGAAAATACGCCAAAATCCGTTCGATATTTTGGTGAGTCAATTTTTCGTCGAATTTTCTGCTAGAAAAGCCATAGGATTCAATCAAATTTGGCTGAGTAACAGAGAGAAAGTAAACCGGAAAATACCGGCGTAAATACCAGTGTCGGTTTTCATATTTTTCAGTGTCAGCATATTTTCGACTAAAAACATTCTACAGAACTTGGGCTTGGACGTTTACACACGAAATTGCGATAGTAACAAAATTTAATCGCACAGACGTTTGCCTTCTCTTAATAGTTGATGATATTCAAATGTGGCGATGTTATAAAACATAAAGGATAAGTCCTCGCAAGTTTACGCAATTGAAACTATCAGTATATATAGTGAAACTGCATGTCACGTTGACTTTCTCTCATGCATCCAACATCCAACACTTACAATGAATATAATGACCAGAAAGATAAACTGTACACTTCCATATTGTGTGCATTTTTTACATTGGCAATACTTTGAAAAAATCAAAGGAATATTCAAAAATGTAATGAATACATAAATTGAAAACCGAGCTTGATTTGCTTAAGGCATTTGTACCTTATACATACAAGATACACTTAATTTCTAGATAATGCAGTCAATAAGCGGTATAAAATATAAAACAATGATACTATGCTATGTATGTATACCGATACAAATTTATATGACTACTAATAAAATAATCAGCTCAAGGACAATGAATTTATAGGGAAAAGAAAAGGAGTAGGGGAAAGAGGAAAAATAATTGAGTAAAAGAAGAAGAAGATGGAAGCATTCTCAACTATATTAGGTACACAATTTTACTGAAACGGAGAAATGCTACGAGGATTTCATTTAGAAAGAAAATACAGCAAGACATACATAGTATGCAGAATGATGGAGAATAATCGATAAACTCCGAATTTTTATTAGTCAAAAGGAAAGAGAAAGAAGAGAAAAGAGCTTTGAAGTTTCAAACATAATCAACTGTCTACGGACGTGTTATACCATTGCCACAGCACTTTTAATATAAGTTTTATACAAATACAAATATATAGTCCAATCTTGGTTCATATCTCTTCCTTCCATTCTAAAAAATGACTGTATAAATATGATCATACACTAAGGACATGATGTATACATATAACTAAATATAATAAAACGTTCTACACGGTACAAGCGTATTGTATAGAGTCTCTACATTATATGTATAATGTAGATAGTAGATAGATAGATATGCATTGGTGTGTGGTAAATCTTTCATGTGCATGCTCCACATAATATGTATGTACAATGTAAACGGTACACGGATATCATAATGTGCAAAGAGCAGCAATATATTAAAGCTGTTCCATGTTCCAGTATAAATATCAGACGAACGAATTCTCCACACACAATTTATGTATAAAAAGGAAGAGAGAGAGAGAGAGAGAGAGAAACGCTTCGATATTGGGTTTCGTGTTGACGTGTTCCAAAATGTAAGTAGAATAAAATAATATTATTTTTTCCCCTATATAACATTCACTCTTACTTAAAACGACATTCAATTATGTTGAGGGATTATGTGTACATTTTATTGTCACTTACATTTCATTATGTATGATTATTCCAGCGAGTAATTTGGACGTTGTGATAATCAGGTTATAAAGCCAATCCAAGAGACAGTGGTATAATATGTATTTATGCTATTATTATTCCTTATAATAATATTATTACCACATAAAAATATAAATATTGTACTAGTTATGAAATGTAAATGGGGACGATTATCGATGGAATTGGGAGAAACAATTTGGATATTGTTTTGGGAATTACGCTAAAAATTTTTAATCACTGTATACGGAATACGGAGTACTAGTTAGTATTTTATTATATACCTATTACAAGTCGCATACATACATACAGATAAGTATTAGATCAATCGAAAATGTACATATGTATGTATGAAACGAAAGAAACAATGAAATGTCACATTGTATTACACAGATATATCATAATATACACATAAAAGCACACATCATATGCACTCTCTCTTGTACCAATATTTGTCCCGTCTATCATATCATGCAACTACATCATGCCAAAAATACATTGCGCAAAAATATCCAACTCGAAAAAAAAATGTTGAATTTTTGCACTGGTTCTCTAGTTGACATGTAAAAATCATTATACACACCCGTTAAATATAGTAAATATTCAATTCCAATTCCAGCTATTATTTATGATACAATATATGAGCGCTTATTACGGATATTACAGGGAATAATATGGCATATTATGAAGTTTTCCATCCCCTGTTGTGCTCGTACAAAGCGTACCAATAATAATTCGCATTTGAACATCCTTTTAGATAATAGATGGAAACAACTTGTCATTTTTAGTCACAAACAAATTTTTTTTCTCTCTTGCAGAAACTTTTGGTCGTCAGCTGAAACCTCCATATGAGCCCAATACTTTACTTCTCCATTCTATACTCTCTCTCTCTCTCTCTCTCTCTCTGCTGTACACTGCACAGTTTGTCTATTCATTCCCCCCAAAGTAGTCGTATAGCAGTAGTTAAGTTTAGGTACATACTACACACATACATAAACATGTACTTTATAAAGACCAAAACATTAGCTCTTCTTGTGTATTTAAATGCACAGCAGCATCAGCAAAAAAAAAATAAATAAAGAGAAGACCATAGACAATAAATGGATTCAAAGAATAGGCACTTACACCAACTATATTACACATACATCGGTATTCATTCAGTATTCAGCATATATCTACATGATGCGAAACAAAATGGAAGGATTTTTTTGTAGATTTACAGAAAATGTTTTGCTCATGTCCAATAGATCATGGTATAAAAACGTAATGGAAAAATACATTTTTTTATTTGAAACATTCAAACACGTATTGTGCATATTATTGCTAAAGTATATTAAATAAATGTACATATACAGTAAAAATGTACATGGCTGATTTTTTTTTCATTGTTTTTAGCCATCTGTGAAAATTTAAAAGAAAAGGAATTCCGACATATTTTAATCTATTTACTTACACTGTATATTTTAGTGTGGTGTTGTTGCACGTCACGTTAATATTATACATAATGCATATTGCAGTGACTTTGCCTTGCCATGCTTTCGTGAGTATACATGGTCATGTAAATGTATACTTATTACTTATATAATTTTCTTGGACCGCTTCCTCGATTCTTCACCATTTTACAATATTATAAGAGAACATGATACCTATTACCTACATAATATCGTGTGTGCGTACTGTGTATGCTCCCCAAGTGGGCAGAGGGAACTTTATGTATTATTATGTGTACCCATATAAATTTTCATCGGTGTACCTAAACGTACACATATTATGTACGGTACGTACCTAGAGCACATGCTTGGATCGGATGGAAGACCAGAGGGAGAACACAGAACACACACTAATACGCATAATATTATCTATTGGAGGAGAGGAACCAAAAGGAAGGGGACAAAGAAGTAGTAATGCTTAAAAGTATTACTTATAGTATAGAGAGTCGATTGTGATTTGCCATTCCTTGATTCTCTTTTTATCTCTCTCTCGCCCTTCTCATCGTTATACCAAGTTTTATTTCATTACCTACTCCATCCATACTTACTCCTTTTCGTCCATATTAAGAGTTTATCTCAAAAACTTGTATAATATAATATATACATCGAATATAATCATGCATGATCATCGAAAGGCGTTTTGTGTGTGCCATAATATTCTCTTTTAAATATTAAATATATACACATGTAATGCGATAATGTCTTTGAGATTCAAGTTTCCAAGAAACAGAAGGCTGACTCAACCACCATTTTGTTTCTGGACAATTTTATGTGTACTTAATATTTAGGCTAATATTTATAGCAGTAATTAGTGCATAGTGTATAATGTACGTATTACTATGTATGGGGTTCCGTCTGAGTTCTCGAGCTAGACGGTTGTGCGTCGAGAACCCTCTCCGCTCAGCCTATCCATTTTACGTGTATCGTGAGTGTATATTGTTTTACTTTGTAAGGATTACTCTTTATTTACATTTGGGTGCGTACTTACTAACTGTTGTGTGTTGAGTTTTGTTTTATTTTAAATTCTCATTAATAACGAATATTTGCTGGATGTGTAATTCAAACAATTTATCGAATTTTGTGACTTGCCGACTGAAAGATTCTGTTGTAATTTGTAATCTATCTACGATCTAAGACATTCTTTGTCACAATAATAATGTAATTATTATACT
>JAQIVE010002755.1:0-18798 GCA_034698285.1 Sminthurinus bimaculatus | reverse complement strand
GTAAGTAAAAGCTTATTGTGAGCTTAGACGTGTGAAGCATTTAAGTAAAAAATTTCAAAGGTCTTGACATAAAATTGTCTTTTCATTCAAGCTGATGATTTTGCCAAGTTCAAACCTTAATGCGTACACACTCTATTTCCACAAGTAATTTCGGAGTAGAGACAATCGTTTATTTGCAAAACGAATGACGCACCTGGACGATTGTGTTATTTGCAAAAACACTAAGACACGGATATGTCAAGACCTTTGAAATTTTTTACTTAAATGCTTCACACGTCTAAGCTCACAATAAGCTTTTACTTACTTAGGCAATAACTTTTTGTGGCTATTCTGCATAATACCCCCAAAAATCATTCGGAAATTCACCAATAGCCACTAAAAGTTACATGTGCCAAAAATTATGTAAATTGTACATGTTGCTCTTGTAATTGGTAATTTGAATAACACCCATCAACATTTATTACAAATTTCTGTTGTGTTGCCTGTTAAAAATTGGGCCACTTTTTTGGACTCCAAACCCCGAACATTCTGGTGAAAATGTTTACCGAAACAGAAAGATTCCTGAAATATTCGACCATTTTCCCTGGAAAAATTCAGCGTAATTTCCCCCAAAATGTTGTGGGTTGAGTTTTTGACAACAAACAAACCTGCAGAAATCTGTCGTAAATTGGTCGATTTACTCTTGCATTCATTTTGAAAACAAGCGTACACACAGAAACAAACTTTTACCTTCATAAGTGCTTGTATGAGCATTATGCTCGTCACAAGTAATGCAATGGCACCAAATAGAGAGAAAACTGCGATTGTAATTAAGGTATTACGGACTGCAAAACAATTAAATAAAAGACAAATTAAACGCTTGAAATTTTCGGAGAATTTTTTATCAGGTTAGTTTACTATAACGTTAAAATATTTGGTTTTTTGTTTAAAATTTGTAAACCTACCATGCTTGTTCCCTACGTAAACAAAGTCGAAAGAAATTAAATAGTATCCGGAATGGTAGCTTCCGGGGGCTGTTTCTGCCAGGCAGTAAAGGTCAAACATTGCTATCCCACTTGTGAAAATACTTAAGAACTGCAGAAGAAAAAAGAAAATAACACAAAATATTAATGACAATATCGTTATTTTCATTAAGTTTCAACCCAATGGAAAAATTAAGCTTGTATGCGTGTAAATACACACATACAAAAGCCTACTTTTCCCTTTCGTTTGACTATGATGTACTTTTTTTTATCAAGTTGTTAACGTAAATGTAATTACTGAAAAAACTTTGTTTGTCAACCTACAATTGAATAAACTGCAGCTGCGAGGGAAAATTTCTGAACTTCCGTTCCAAAGAACTCTTGAAGGAAAGGTTGTGGTTTTTTGTACCATGGCACTTGGAGGGACTTGACGGACCTCGTTGACCGAAGACCAGTTGATCTCGTAGTGGTGTGTGAATAAATGGACGGAGTCCCGATACTTGGAGCTCTTTTCATTTTGGTATTTTAATTTACAATCTACTTTAAAACGCTACCTAAAACAATTTAGTTAATTTTGCTTACTCTACCAATGTGTAGCAAATAATATAATGCTAGAGGCCGATTTCACCTTCGAACTAACATGTTTTATTTTTTAATTCTCTACAAATATTCAAACGTTGACGTAAACTTCATTTAAAATAAAAACTCTTTAAACTTATGTATTATGTATACTTAATAGTTGCAGACCTGACGAATAAATTATAATAAAACTGCGTGAGCACTTTACTTTAGACAGTTGAAAGGAGTAACTAATGCAGATGAAATGTAAATGTAAACAATGCGAATGTCCATGGGTTCACATATGTATAAGTAGCTCTATAAAATATATTGATGATTGAAAGTGAGTCATGGAATTCGTCTAATCACAAAATTAAAACATACAAACAAGATTGCACACACGTTTCATATTTCCACACAGGCACTATTTATCAAGTTCAGACCAAAACAAAATACCATAAATAGACAGACAAAACAAACTCAAAAATCAATAAGTCACCAAAGAACCGTTCAATAAGATTAGTTCGTGGCATAAATAAATTCAACATATTCTTCTTCTTCTTTTTATGATATGAAAAAATAAGTGTCAAGACTTTGTCAAACTCCAAACTCCTGTCTTGTTACTGTGCATGTTTTATTTATTGTACATAAATATTTATACACAGTTTATTTCTTGAGTCCTAAATTTTTCACATGATATAACTATGTAACTTTTAAAATATTTATCTTAATTTATTTAGCTTTAAATTTTTCTAGTGCCCTAAATGTTAAAATAAAAAACTATGAAAAATGATTGTTTGTTTACATGGTATGTACGAAACACGGAGGAAGAAAAAAACATTAGTTGCCGTAAAAAAAGTAAAGTCAGAATGTTTCAACGGAAGTTTAAGGCTCGGACACGCCTAAATATACAAGTAACATACTTACATAGGGAAAGAAAAATACTGGCATTTAATACACACGTAATATACATACATACACACGAGAAAAACTCTTCAGAGTTTTCATTCAAACCCTGAGGCCCTTTTTCATGAATCACCACCACCTGTGCACTTCGTTCGCGTAGAGGTAAAATGTGTATGTGCGTGCATACATACTTATGTGTGTGCTTCAGTATCAATTTACTCTTCTTCCCTACACATCTCTGTATTTTATACATTATGCATAATACAATGAGGTAGAGGATGCAACAGCAGTGAAAGATATAACAGTAACTAAATACATAAGGATAGGGTTTATAATTCATCTTGACTCAAGACGAACATTTTAGGTGGCGTGCATTGATATTTAACCGGCCTTTAAGGTAAATCTTAGTTAAGATGACAAAATTAAGGGGCATTGTTGGAATTACCTGTGCCAGTACACACGTGTAACAAGTTCACCATGTCAATTGTCCATCCTGTATTTTTTATGCAAGTTGTAATTTTCATCTCCGTTTTTAACCGAAGAAAGGAGAGCAACGTTTCTCCCCTTATCAGCTATAGGTAGGATTTTTTTACATTTCCAAACTGACAGGGCGGAAAGGAAAAAAGAAACACTTGCTCAAGGGTTCAAGGTACTTACGTATGCCGTATGTCTTCCTGTACAGCCATTTGTGATAATTTCCACTAGTACTTTAGATTTTAGCAAAGTCAACGCTATCTGTCACATAGTTTCCCCATTATTGTCCAATAATTACGAGAGTGTGACTGTGAATACCTATGTATAACTTATCATTAGACGAATTGTAATTACTGGAATCTGAAAAATTTGTAAAAAATGTAGTGAATACTGATTGAAATGTACATGAATACTGAGTATTTATGTAACTATGCCTACACTGCACAGAAACATCTTTAACAAAAAGCAGAAAATCTTCAATAGTAACGTCCAAGAACTAAAGTAGTAGCTATTTTTTCTTATGTGCGTACGCGTGTGTACGGAATCTTTAAAATTATTGTACATACTAGCTAACTATCAATATACATACGTACATCAGCAAATATCCAGTGATCCCATGATTCTATAATCATTCTAATAAGGAGAATCGCGTATCGGTAATCATGCATGTATAATGTATATTTTACCCACAGAAATAATATATGACTACAAATACAAATTCCGTACACATATACCGTTCCTGATGTGGGAAATTTTAACAGCCTTGAGGCGTCTCTAACCTGTCAATATTATAAACGAAAAACAAATAATGTCTGGAGATTGCATGTGTCACCTATAAACGCAACTTTGTTTGAGACATGTCTCAAGATGATATGAGATATAAATGCCTTGTCTTGGTTTTCTCCTCAAAAGACAAGACAGTGGAAAAAGGAAAGGAAAACACAATAATAAAATCAACGTGAAGAAAGTGACGACGACGACGACATGGAAAAAATGATGAGATTTCTAAAAGGGGGGAAATGTCAATAGTACGCACAATTTGTACTATTTACGATGTTAGATAAACCCTGCATAATACATAATACATAGTTTGTATGCATATTGTTCCACAACCAAAAGTGAAGCAAAAGTATTATGCATACTACACCATGAACTTTACAGAAAACTGTTTACACTAATTGACTGAAAAAAGGTCACTCGAAGAAATAATTTTCCATGTAAACAATGGCATGCTTCAATTTTTACAAACATAAGCTCCATGCATATTATGGGTAACTGTAACAAATGCCTTGAATTTCAAAGTTCAAAGTGAAGTTAGCGTTACGAATCGTGAATCGTGAATGTATTGCATATAAGCTTATCACTCAGATATGGAAACCTTATCGGGATTCCCTGATACACAGAATTCTAAAAAAGTACGATAATATAAAATTTTCCACAACACAAAGGAAATCAGTAGTTATTTATGCTCTCGTCATATATAATACAAAGCTTTTTGTACAGTAGTTATAATGGGCTGTCTAGAAGCTATTGGACATCTAGTCTTTTTGTTTCACAAAACTGCTTACCCTATCGCTTTCAAATTTTAACACGTAAAAGTTCATACACTTAACAACGTCTACATTCCAAGAATTATTTAATCTTATTTACTCTTTATTATGTATTTGCGTATTTTAAAGTCAGGACGGAAAAATAAAAACAAATGTCCTGTAGTTTCATACACATTATGTATACGCGTGTGCATGCTTAATGTGTGTAGTGTCCATAGTCCATACACCTGCACAACTATGAGTAAATTGAAGTAAAATGTAAGTTCTCATATTGAAACAAGGCCCAAAAATAAAATTGTAACATACATGTATGTGTATAAATGTAGTATACACATTTAATCATATTTATGCGTACGCCAAAATATAGAAATGATTTTTCGAGTGCAGTAAAAATAGTCGGAAAAAAGTGAAAACAGTCGTGATACATGTATACGAGTTACAATAAATTACTTTTTATTTAAATACACACAAATATGACAATGATAACAGGAAATATTTTTACTCTTTTTCTTTCGGAAGTCAACAACAAATTCGGTAAAGTACAAGTATTGTATTATCATATTGTATGTACAATGTACATATTTATTATGGATTAAGATAAGTATGCATTAATGAGTTATTGGAATAATTTAATATAAAATACTTCAATAATTGGGCGTTTCGAAAAGAAAATTTTCTGCGTGATTAGTGGTTAGTCAAGCAATATATGTACATATTAGTTATCTATAGGTATATAGTCACAGCGTTCAACAATTATGCATACCAAAAATAGCCCATAGTTGACATTATATACATAACCAGCGCAGAAATTTTCCGATCGGGTTTATCATAATATTTTGACAATCTGTAATTTTCTTCGTCGTCTTAAAATCTAAATGCGCATCGAATGTTTGTTATACTATTATTCTTTATTCTTTAAATGATATTTCTTTGCTTTTCACGTAAAACGTACGCTCGACATGTGATTGCAAAATTACAGAAATGGTGTCTAATGACAATCCCAAAACTAGGAATCAGTGTCTTTAGACTCCTCAATACTCAATAGTTTTCAATCACGCCCCTTAAATGTATAACAATAATACATTTAATACATGATATCTTTGGTCTATTTTCGCAAATCCTTTCATATTATTTACCATATGCGACTTATTGTTGAAATTATGTGAAAATTTTACACAGTTTGCGTATTTAAACATTTGAAGACATTTTTTTTATTTACTCTTTAAATCTCAGGTTAGTTCGCTTCCTGTTTTATCGATATTTTATGGATTTGCCACATATTTACATTTTTTGTAACTTTCTCAATAATAGTATACTTATTGTGTATATATTGTAATGCATGTGTATAATATACTTTGAATTTCATCACTGACATTTTTTTGTCCGCGTTTCGAACGTAAATACAGACAATACATAAACGTAATATACTTAAGTAAAGATAACTATCATATACGCCATAATAGCAAGTAAAGAACACTACCAAAAATTTTGTATAGTATAATGACTATTTGCCACAATACATTGTTGCGCATTTGTATAATATAACTACAAAGTATAAAAATGAATTTCGCTTTTCGCTTCACGAGAAAAAAAAACGATAAAAAATTATATACTACAAATATTTATACAAATAACAGTAATATATACATAATATATATACAACTTGCTCCATGTATGAAATTTTAATTATAAATTATATTACTGATGACATTAAATTATAATAAAAGTACACAAGTATATGTAACTGGATGACTTTATACAATGTAGCAACATGCATTAATTTTACACAGACGCTCTCTCACATTCACATTTAAATTTAAAGACACATACACACAGACACACGATATCTAACTAAGTAGACTAGTAGTTAAAATAGAATGTACACATAAAATAACTACAAATAAATCACTAGAAGCCTTTACATTCTTTGCCAGCAAAACTGCTCAATTTTCGTCCACCTTTTCGTCTCAGAGTCAGTTTTCCCCTTCTTTTCACCCTATTTAACGTTTAAATCCTTACTCTCGTGTGTTACACTCTGTATCCGGACCATTTTAAAAGCAGATAATATTTAGCGTTTACATTAAATTACAGTCTAATAGATAATTTTGCATGCATTACAAACATGATTTAAATACACATCATACCAATTGAATTTGAATTAACAATCGTTCAGGGATAAATACTTTGTCCATCATAAGGATATCATTTATGTAGTTATTTATATAATAGATAACCAATACATACAATATATAGATATAAATGTACCTTATATGTATATATATATAAGATGTACTTGAAAAGACACGAGTAGAAGTACAGAATGATATCGAAGATATAAATAAGTATATATGTATAACAGTGATTACATTGAAGATCAAAATAAAAAGTTAACTATAGCCCTAAATTTAGCCATAGTTTTTTTTACAAGAAACGAAGACTTTTCAGCATGAAAATACATATTTTATTTCCTGAATCCTGATTTTTTTTTAAACTACATGTTCGATAAGTTCAATGCTAGTTCACTGTTGTGGGCATCTAAGTAATTGAAACTGTGTCGTATTAGTTTTCCATCACATAGTTTTACACGGCAAAACGCTCGTGTTATTTGTACACGTAATTACTGAACGCTATAATGAGCAAAAATAAAATAGCAAATAAAAAATTCTAACAAGATGAGAACAGAATGTTTACCATGCATATAAGCGTTGAATTGATTAAAAGTCTACACAACTGGCAAAAATCATTTGTCATCCTTTGTTGCAGGTGAACACTCATATGTTAATGTTTTTTAGATTTATAAAGCCAATGTTGATTGTTCCAATAGCACGCATTTTCTATTTTCTCATTACTTTTTACCTCTCTATATATACATTATACATACTTAAATTAATATGTATTTATTTGTGCCTGTATGCATGCGTACAAATACAATGCATCGAAATACATTATTTAGAGCCAGTGATCACTAATAATATTATTCCATTCACATAGAGCTTTGTTTCAATTTTTTAGTACGTGGTTTCCCTGAAAAATTTCAATGCGACGATTTCCTTACTGCAATTAGCTTTAAATAATTTTTCAGCGAAAACATTATTATTAGAATTATTATATAAACAAATTTTCTAAAGCGACAGGCATAAAAAACCAACAAGGTAACTCTTCAACTTATAGTAATGTTCAAATTACATTTTGTGTAAGAAGATAACATTATTCTTTATACTCTTTGGGGTTAATTCTTTGTAATAAAATTTTGATTTTTTAACGATTTGCATAATTTGATTTGTTTAATTTGGTTTGTAACATCATTACATGTAAATCACGTTCGAGCATATAGATAAACTATTTTTGATTTTTTGTGTGTCTTACACATTATATCTACTTTTACACATTATAATATAATGACCATTCTCTTTAAGATTTTTCGTCTTTTCTCATAAAATACTAATACTATAATATCATCTTTGTGTTTTACATTTGACAGTTTTATCATACATGTAACATATGTATGTACAGGTAGTAGGTACTCTCTTGGTTTTATAGTCAATAACCTTTTATCGTTAAGAAAACACAATAAGAAAACGGATTAATGTAGTCGTCGTTGCTGATCTTTGGTAAATAGTATGTACTAATATTTTTTATTTTTTAGGGCTTAGGTTGTGACCAATAATTTTGTCATAACGTCTAGATTAGTAGGAAATCTAAAGACTTGTTAATTCTAATGCATATACCTACACCAAACATAGACATGATAATTACTATTTTACTAATCTCACGAATTTTATCAGCATCAAAGTTGCTGCTTGCCCAGCCAGCCAGCAATATTCTATTTTTATATGTGTAGATAAATAGTTTGTTCAGTTTTCATGCGATATTTTATAAGTCTGAATTTTATAGTATAATATTATACATATATATATATATATATATATATATATGTATAGTTCAGTGTGTACACTAACAATCAGGCATGGCTTATCAACAGAAGATTTTTTTTTCTTGCTTAGGTCGCTATCAAATATTTCTGCTTAAACTTTTGTAGAAATAGCTACTGATTATTAAATAAAGAGTCAAAAATTTAGTTTAGACTTTTCTACTAACTTTGTACACGATTTTTAACTCCAAAGGAGACTGAAAACTTTTTTTTCATGATATATAGCCCTATTCCTCATACTGCCTTCCTCAGAATAATGGATACCGTCAAATAACAGGAATTAAACGCTCATTTCTTGTACATTATCTCATGTCTAATTATAGTTGAATTAATCATAAAACTGTGCATAGTGATTGATACGGAAAACAGATTTGTGTATATTTGATATTGAATGATTCTTTCGGCCTTCGTTCCTACTCCATTGTTTCCTGCGAGGATGCTTTATTTTCACTCAAGGGAAGTGCTTTTACGGTGCAATAATGTTGTCTATTAATAAACACCCTTGATTTTGTCTCTTTGATCTTTAAAAACTGAAGGAAACTTTGCACTCTGTGAACTCGTTAGAGTTTATTGGCACTGGAAAATGAAAGTAGGACAAATCCTTGTATATATTATAGCTTGTCTGTGCTTCTTTTGACCATATTGTAATTAACTTGTATAATATATATGTAACATTTGCTGAGGATTAAAATCTAATCTCCTTACATTTTATACATCGTGTATCATAAGACCAGCGAAAATAACACTGACTTTTCTGTTTACTTTTCATCATTATTGTTATCGGTAACAGGGGAATTGTAAACACAAATTAATATGTAAATCCTGTTTATTACTTCCATTATTAACTTATTTATAGCTAATGCTTTTACACTCCTTTCACGTTTAAATAGTTTCCACGTGAAAGAAAACACAAACAAAGAAACGAAAAAAACTCTTGCCATAAACATGCATACAAACTTTGAAAGTGCAACTTTTTATCCTGGATTGTTTTGAGTACTGAATCTTGATAAAAATGAATAATATGCATGCACATTATACACACATTTTGTCTTACTTTTAAACACATCAGCATAACGAAAATCAGTCTTTGTATACAATACCCTCGTGGTTTAAAAAACAAACTCACTCTTTCCTTTTTTTAAAATTATTAAAATGTACGTAAGTACGCTAGTTAAAGGAAGTCAAGTTATAATCTTCACGTTATTAATTTGGCTTAAAAATAAAAAATAGGTCTATTATACTTTCTATTTAACATGTAAATGGCCATTTTTGGAATTCAAATATTTGAGGCTTTCCACTGTTGC
Source organism: Sminthurinus bimaculatus (assembly GCA_034698285.1). Classification (NCBI taxonomy): domain Eukaryota; kingdom Metazoa; phylum Arthropoda; class Collembola; order Symphypleona; family Katiannidae; genus Sminthurinus; species Sminthurinus bimaculatus. The sequence goes on along the minus strand of JAQIVE010002755.1, from coordinate 9,113 downwards.
TTCGTTTTTTTCCATGTGCATGGAATATGGAATGCTATACTTTGCAACGTTTTTACATTGCTACCTGATGAAAAAAATTTGAACATTCCATTGGAAAAAATTGATTCGATATCCATTTCAAGATCTTGACAACAATACACTAAAACTAAATACACTCATTACCGTACAAATACAAGAAGTATTCTTAGAAAATCATAAAATTAATTATACTGTACATACTACATACAGTTGGAAAAAATTTTAACTTTGAAAAGTTTCATTTGAAATCTCGTAAAACTGTTTTATATAGCGTAAATTCGACAGCGCCTTTCAATATAATAATCATAAAATCTTTTGTAACTATAAAGTAATATGTTTTATACATATACTCAGTTGTGTATGTGTATAAACATAAATACCTATATAAATAATATTATGTCATCGCAATCAATCACAGTTTAGTTATCAAGACTTAAATCGCATAATATAGTTGTTAAAACATGATTATATACTATACATCTATTTATAATGTACGTAATACACTAGATACTGATTCAAACGTATGTACACAATATAATAGGTAGGTTAGGTAGCTATATAGATATATGTATAGATGTAAACCGTGCAGTTTCCATGATGATAGTATGTATTAAATAACGCATACTATCAAATCATCCTGCAGCACTTCATTTATAAATACATAATATGAAGTTATGGAAAATATAATGTATGTATACAAATATTCCATACAGAAGACTGGTAATTTCACGTTTTCATAATGGGAGACTTTTGAACTTTAAAAGAACGTTATTAGATAACTAATACACTCATCCATATTCAGAAACACACGCATACTCATGCAAAGACTTCTACTCTGTTTGAGTTATATTTGTAGTTCCACCAGTGGTTTTGTGAATTATTTGTTCAACACTCACGTAAGTTCCTGCTACAAATCCGATAGTACCAAAAGCGATAAGCCCAATGTCTTTCCAGAGGCTCCAACGATATCTTCCAAAACCTAATGCATAGTTTGTAAATATGTTGATAATTGGTGGAAACACTAAGGCTAAAGTTGAACTGGACAATGCTCCAACTAAAGAGATGAACAATCCCAGATCGGGTATGGCGGCAGCCATAATGAAAGTGAAGAGAACAAGAAAAGCCCGGAAAATGTATTCAAATATTAGTTGCATATTCTCTGTTGGAATCCGAGCTTTGATTGAAGGCCAAACAATGTCTGTAATTTTTATACAAACAATATACATTGTGATTAAGTTTAATTCTTAAAAATGGTAACCACAAAAATTATTTCAATGATTTCGTAATATGTACATAGTATGAAAAACACCATGGGTCAATTTTAATTCTCGTTTACACTTACCGATGGGAACATAGAACTGTAATGCATAACTCAAGAAAATTGACAGAGCCATCATCATTCTAACAGCCTCAGCTAACCTGTAATTGAAAAAAAAATACAGAGGCATATATTAACTTTATGAATTTTTGCGTATTTTATTTTTCTCTTATATCGTTGTAACATTCCAAAACATTATTATTGAAAAGTGTGTATATTATGATCAACTTACAGGTCATCTTGAGGTAAGTTTAAGGTAATACTTCCCAAAATTGAATCTCCATATTTCAGGTACCCAAAGAAACCAACAGCTGTGTATAGACAGCCGACAATGACCATGCTGGTGTTTAATACCCCATTCCAGCCGCCAAAATCATGTGGATTTTTCATGGAATTCTCTAATGGTAGAACCATGCCGATTCCTTCAAATGCGTAAATGGCGGTACCAAAATATAGAGGCAATTGACCCCAAGATGAAAAGTTGTCTCTAGTAGTTACTGGTGGTAAATCTTGGAATACATAGTAGAATATGATTCCCAATCCAACTCCCATGAAAATGTTGGCAATCATCATAAAGGGTGCGAGTAGTTTTAGATTTCTGATCATGTTCAAAAACATCATGGGAAGTAAGAGAATCGTCATGTACGTTCTTGAGCTTAAATTTATACTCAGTCGATGGTTAATGACCTGTAACAACAACAAAAAATTAGAAAATAAGTGTGATTAACTTTCTCATTTATCATTTGCTATAAACTGTACTCGTAAGTTTTGATCTTTTTTGACTTTTAACATTGACAGTATTTACATAATGTACGCATGACAGTTAAAAGGGCTAAACTTCTTACTTGCTGAAGGTTGTTGGCGACGAAAACAAAGTATACACAGCAAAAACCAAGTTGAGTAATGCATAAGAATACATTTATAATGGTCCTGTTATGTAAGAAGAAATAAGACAGCATTATTAAGGAGCTAATGAGTTTATACGGGTCAAGGTTGACAACATACAAAATTTAATCACCATTCATACACAAATTGTTAACAGTAGATATGATTTAATACATTTATTTTTGTACGTACTTTGCGCCGGATGAAAAACGGCGTAACCCGACCGGTCCGACTTTGAAACTTGTTTCTGCAACTTCAGCGAACGACAGTGATGGAACTTGGGTTCTTCTACACAGTTCATGTGCACACTTAACCTGTATTACAAATGAAAATTCACGCTCATGGTTAGTAATCATCTTTTAACGACAAATTTATAAGGTGTATTTATTACAAAGCATATTTTCTCTACATTCTCCGTTATTCTAAGTTTCCATTCCATAAAAGAAAATCTAATCATTTAAACATATAAGTATACACATAAAATGACGTGCGAAAAGAGTGCAAAAAAGGTACCAACCAATATGTGCATAGTGTGGACGCATATAAGACCAATAATACAAGTTCCGATCGTTCCTACGGCCAAACCTGCATTCTTAAACGCGTCGGGCATCGCTAATATCCCAGTACCTATGTTTCCCTTTAGTAGATGAATCATGGTGTCAAAATTCCTAGACAATGACAAACAACAATGATAATACACACACGCATACAGTGCAATCACTAAAAATAAATTGATACTTAGAATTTTATTTAATTTGCTCTAAATAATCTATTTAGTGTATGTATAATGTATAGCTTTCTTACGATGTTGGATGATCAACGTTACGCCTAGAGAGTGGATCATAATGCTCTCCAGTAACCGAATAGTCGTGTTCAGCTGTTGGTTTTTGCAAGGAAATGGCGGTTGATTTATTTCCACCTTGTTTTCCACCCGTGTAGAGGTTCCGATCATTATCATTTTCTTCAGGTCTAATAAAAACAATACAAAATATAGTTAATAATTTTAACTCAGAGTAAATTGAGCAAACACGCACATGTGAGACACAAAGACACTTTTTCACAAAAAGAAGAAAAAAAAATCCCGAAACTTAACTCAATAAATGTAAATGTATACCCTTTATGAGGAGCACAATTGATAGTCTTAACCGGCTTAGCCATGATTGACAAATGGTCTCAAAACGACTTGACAGAATGTAATGGGAATAACATTTGAGGGAAAGAAAGCAGATAAAACTAAAGACAAGATACCATATTTATGTGCTTATATAGGGTAATGTGAACCTATTAATGTTCATTAAGGAAGAGTGTGACAGTCTGACGGTATATATGCATCATACTTATTATACACACTTAATTGTAATCGAAACACCTTCTATTAGTATAGGGATATGATACGTACTACGTACATGTTCGTTTATTAACCTGTATCTATGATTAATATGAACTTGAAACATTGTATAGATTGTAGGTACTACGTGCATATATATATATTTATATAATCCATAGATTATGTAGGTAAAACTGTGGTTTCACATTCATGGCAAGTGACAGCGATAAAATCCACAACAATTTAAGAGACATAATATACAGGATATGTAGTATGTAGGATATACAGCTACTTGCATGTGTATTTTATACTTAACGACACATGCAACTATAGTTCTTTTACAAAAAATTCAATTTATATTGGTGTATATAATATATATACTCTTTTTCTGTAGAGATGCATCATCTATTCTATATTGGTATATTTGTATTCTATACATACTAATTTAAGATGTCTAAAATAATAATAGTATGACAAATTCTAAGTACACTATTTCCTTCCTCAAGAAGTACCGTTCCGATAAAAAGACATCAGTATTCTGATTATTAAATAAACAATGAATATAGGGTGCTACTCCTATCTAGGTATTTGCCTTATATTTTTTTACAAAACAGTCAATTAACTGCTAGTTTGTTCTAAATTAGGGCTTTACACAAAAAATGTTCGTTTAGAGCAAAGTGGCAACTTTTGAAAGATTAAGGGCAATAACGTCATTAGACAACTAAAAAGGAGAGAGGAATTTTTTGGGAGATTTTCGTAGTGTGTGCTACATAAAGTGTCACAATTAACAAATATTATCATAGTTCGTTTTGTGCGTAGTTGCATTAATTGTATGCAAAAGTTGATAGTTTCATTAACACCAAAATGGTTTAAAATTAGCATGTGTGTTTATGTTTTACCCATCATTGCCATCAGTCTGCAACAACAGAGGTTCCGCTTCTTCTTTGTTCATTGTAATTGATTGTGCAATTATTGCCGATGTAACCTAGAGAATAATACTGCTCCTTCCTTTTTGTAAAACTTCTGGATCTGGAAAGATACAACAGAATAGTAATAATTAGTAGACCCATTTTAATAAATTTATAACACACAAATAATTATTTTAATACTCACAACGCATACCCTGGCACATTATCATGGTTGAATAACAGTTCAACATTAAATAATTAGTTTGCATACAAACCATAACAAATGTTGAAGCAGTTATTCTTGTTTGATAAAAAGCTATCTTTTATTTTGACACTGTGTAATAATTAATAATTAGTCGGTATTTCTGCACTGCTTTGGACCAAAGCCTTTAGTGAATTGCTTACAACTTGTGAATAATTTATTGTCAAATATTTACATATTATTGACTGAAAGTTACAACCAATTAACAACCAATAATATGTGAACCTTTTTTCACTAATCAACCTTAAGTAACTGCAATAATTTGGTGACAATACGCAAAAACATGAAAATGAACTACACAGCAACCAACTGGTTTCAAACCAAATCAAGGTCGTTTACATACAAGAAGACGTAATCAAGTTTTTGGTGAATAAACTTGTGCACAGTCACATTTCAATAATCTATAATTAATATATTAAGTAATGACAGTCATTTTATAATCTTGGTCTTTTGTATTATTTACTCTTGACTGTTTTGACATACCTTTGACAATGCTGACGGCTGACTGATTGTTGGTTTGCAAAATAACTAATAATGACGGTTTTTGCCAAAAGTTGAGTTGAAAGTCAGCTTGATTTGCACACTTTGATGATTTAAAATTAAAATACACTCCTAGTTTCGTACAATTATCGGATATTGGTGTTCACGAATTGTACATATTTTGATGACAACTGATGTGTGATGTATGTGTGACTTGTGTAATATAATACAATATTAAACAATAATAATAATGTATCGTGTGCTCATAATACTCTCCAAAAAATGAAAATTATTTTTCACACAATAATTTATGATTCTCCGTTCTTTGATATTAAAATATTATTTGGAACTAGGAATGGAAGTTATATTATATTATTATTTTGACAGCTAACGCCTAAAATACCAAAACAGCATCCACTTTTAGGAATTATTTGTCGACACTACTTTCTTAAATCTTAAATACATGTATCTGTCAAAATTAGAGGAGAGGAAAATATTATAATTGATACACTTTGAAATTTTATGAAAATATCATAATAATATATCAGTTTTGAACTGGCTCTCCCTTGTCCAAGTAATAGTAATCCGTCCAAGAACAAATATAGTTAGTGCACGTTAACTAAAGCTTTAAATTATTAATATTTGCTGGATGGACTGATATTGAATATTGTGAAGGAAGGGAAACTCATAATATGAAATCACAGTTCTTTTCAATATGCTGAGAAAAGCTGTTCGTGTCGTATATAGAGTTCTAACTCACACGCAGCACTATATACTTACTTGCATATATACACTAAAATTATACGGGCGTTATCCTTGATGGAAGTACTGATTAAGCTAGCAATTTTTTGAGCTATGTATACTGGACACATACTACACAACACACATTACACTTTGCAATAAATTTTAATTGAGGTATCTTGTTAGTATAGTTTGTTACTGGACAAAATTAATCGTTACACTTTGAACGCTAAACATTATCCAAGTTTTACGGTAAAATATATGGCAATCGTTCATCTTTAGCTGTCTAGAGAGTAGAGAGTAAACTAATTAAGTTTATTTCAAAGGAAGATGATAATATGTAAAACCACAATGATCCTTGAGAGGATGATACACTTACACAGCTGCGTATGGATGCGGTGAGGTAAGTAAAATAAATTTTGATGCTCGTAAGTATATTAGTTAAACTAAAAAACGACAAATCAAAAAATCCTTGATGTCATTGTCTATACATTTTACTTTGTAAGCTCATTGTACACAATAAGTATAAAAGTATAACACAGAGTAAACATTTGATATTTGATACAAAATTATCAACTAAATCAATACTGAAATTGGGGACTGTACATAATCATGGGTTGTAGTGTAAAGTTTAGGTACTGAATAAAATTCATACATACCTAATACCTATACACTATATACATAAAGCATATATATAGAAACGAAGAGCTAAGGGGTGACATTATGTATCATGGATCATGGAGCATTTCAGAAGTGTTACTGATGTTTTTACATTGGTGATAGCGATATTCCTTCAAATTTTTCCATAAATGACAAAGTGACCACTGACCACTATACATAATATATATATATTATGTGTATACTTAGGCATGCTATATTGTTGTCATTGTCAGACCCATTTTATATCATGGTATAATATGAGTATGGGCTTAAGGGTTCTTAGTTCTTAAATCTAAATCTCTCTTTTTCTTACTTTTGTTTGTTTGTTTGCCTATATTCAATATTTATACATTTTTGTGATGTAACTATTATCTACGATGTATTGCGGTACATATCTAATCATCTGCCTAAATTGAGATTCTTCCTTAAAGGCGCTTTTGGAGTGTGTTGCAGTTTATTTGTATAGTATATGCATTATGGATATGCACATAAATGTGACAAGTCGTGTCCAATCCATATATATATATGGACTGGACACGACTTGTCACAATCTTACAGAGATATTGAAGAACGAAAAAATGTACGATTTTACTTAACTATGATTAGCATCAAGATTACATACATACAAACATAATATGTGCCCATACATGCATGGGAATTAAGCGTATTAGATGAAGTTAGCATGTTTTTATAATATTGTAAAACATATTATGTACTTAGTTATACACACAAGATATATGAATGAACGATGCTCCATTTAGTATGTCTCAGCTTTTACGCTGCTGGAACTTATATACACACACTGATTACTGATATAATATATAATGATATCTGCTTTGGCTCATGTATCCCTATTTAAAAACTTTAAATACCCTAATGGTAAAATCCAACTACCATTTCGCACTTACCATGAAGCTCAATAATGTGCAATATGGGTCGTGTGTCAACAAATTATTTTACGATAGAGATTCCAGGAAATTTTTGACAGAAACCTCATAGAAAAGTATGTAGTATGATGCAGATTTGTCTATGTACATTGTACATAGATATTTGAGTCCCTTTGATCAAAATTCCTGTCACATTACTTCATGATGGCATATTATTTTAAGGGATAAAGGACATGAGTAATATACTATATTAGAAAAATCCTGTGTAAAATGTATGTATGATATATGCTATGATATGATAGTGTATTGCATGTAAGATGTAAGTGCACACTTGTATGTATAATTTTCTCCCATGTATTGAAAATTTTCAAGACGTTTTCATATATTATTATGATATACTTGGTATATTAAGAATACTAATATGAATGTACATCTCTCTGTAAATTTCCACTACTGGTGACTGTCTTGTCTTATGCACAGCATGAAAGTACCTGATACGGATAAGAAAACAAAATACATATAGCTTTGTGCACTCATACATCTATGCCATATAATACATAGTACGATGTATAAACTACCCTGGTAAGTGCAAGCCTAAATGTGTGGAATATTATTATTTTCCTGAAACAATAAATGCTCACAAATTCTGTAAAAGTACACACGTACATGATGTACACAAACTTACTTCCAATTACCTTCATGTCAATACAAAAACCAGACTTTAGTAATAGCCTTCATCCCGGTTACACACTTTAAAAGCCATATCTATATGCCATATAGATATGTGCACAAATGCGAACTTAAAATAGGTACTATGATAGACATCAGGTAACTTTTCTCGGAACTACCTTTAAATAAAAGAAATATTTAATCATGGTTTTCGGATTTGAGGCATTTATCGTGTTTTAATTTTTAAAACTGCCTCATGTTTATTGAATTTCACCATGTTTCATGTTTCTACTGTGTATAAGTATGGCGTAAAACATAAAAACGTACAACAGGACAGAAGCAGCAATAAAAATGGAAAACGAACTTTGGATTGTGCATGTAAAACGTTCATGTCTAATGTCTAATATCTGTCTACGCTTAGTATAACTTCTGTACTATTCTTTTCATTTGTTCAATTTCTAAGTTAGTTATATAGTTATGGCGATACAGTATGTACATACACAGTATATTAGCTCGATAGTGGAATTGCCATTCATGAATGAATATATATAATATACACTTACACACGAAATACGTATAAGTAAAATTAATGTATGTAAATCCTTCTTTACATAAAAAGGTGCATGCATACTACATGTATACATACATACACCAACATATAAATACTGACATTATTTGTATAATGCCGAGTAGTAACATGTGAGCACGTTCGAACAATAATGAATAAACCTTCACCTTTAATACTAAACTTCAGCCACTGGTCATTCACTATGGACATGCAGTTGATAAATATGTAATATGTATGTATCTATACTACAAACAAGGTACGTTAAGTAGGCTTATGTTGTGCATTTTACCAAAAACATGGAATACAAAAAAAATACTCTTTGATTCTTTGACTCCCTTTTCCAAGAATCAATAGCCCTCATTTTTATGTAAAGAGAAAGGACCACAGCGA
>JAQIVE010002754.1:0-18805 GCA_034698285.1 Sminthurinus bimaculatus | reverse complement strand
TGTTTCGCTAATTTTTTAATGTGTCCGTAAATTCAGCAAAAGCGACTTGAGTAACCGACAACTGACAGAAACAATATATACATCATTCGAAAGAAGGCATCACAAAAAATTTGCCCGGTATTGAGTAAATAGTCATTGTTTACAATAAATAACTTTTGAGTTTAAAAATAATAAGGGTTGTCGCTGAAATATTCAATGAAAATCAAAAACTAAGGCAAAATATGTCAACATCCTGGCAAAGCAGAGTAAAATTACACATTTCTGCTTAAAAATAGGAAGTTTAAGATCTTTTATCATGAAGTGCGTACTAAGTAAGTACTCTGTAAGTTTAAATAGCTCTTTGGCCTCCTCTCTCACTGCCCCCGACTCCTTGAAAATTATACCATACCATAATTCTTAAACCGCTTCATCTCTTTCATAATAATAAAAATTCTTATTATTCGGATATAGCGGATCAGAGTTATACGGAATAATTATTTTAACTAATTAAATGTATGTAACTAAAAAAGCTCCTCCCGCTTTTGATCATAATTTTAGTTAATCACAGCTCCAACCCTTTTAATGTTGCAAAATGTACTACGCACTATGCATTAAGCAAGTAATTTAAATGCAATTACTTAATTGGCGATTTATCGCATTTAACTTATTTACATTTTTGTTATTATTAGCAAATAACGACAGAGATCTTGCAGGTGGCTTATATATAATATGTGTCTGAACAATAGAAATGTGACAATGTAGATGGTACATACTACATACAGTGGAATCATAATGAATCTTGAATGTACTTTTAAACTTTAAACGTGAGTACTGAGTACATAATAATATGCATGGCTACAGGCTATAGTAAAATAATAATCATATTATTATTATGTACCATCTGAGAACTGAAAACTAAAGACAGAGCAGAGAGAAAAGAGCGGTACTGCTATTTCTATGGCAGCAGACGTTTTAAGTACACACAGTACACAGACTTCACTGGTGACGGGGACGCACTTTTTTTAATACGGTTAATAATTAGCTTAAAGGTCAAATTTAAAAAAATGTACTACATGGGTAATTAAGTTTAGTCTTCCCTGATTCGAATGGTATACATATAGTTTCTGTCCGTTGATTGAGTCCTCTATAAAGAGTGATATGATGCGGTGATTCATGAGCAAAACATGTTAGTAGATTATTATACATACAGACAAACGAATAATTTATGTAATACACTTCCTGTTATTTCCTAAGAACCAAGAGCCATGCAGTATTTCGAGATCAATCAATTTAGAATTGTGTGGTTGCGTGCAATGTAGCATATAGTATTTTCGGCATTTTCTTACCATGAACTCATCGTCAGATGTGAAACGCATATGCATAGTTTTGTTGTTAACACAGTGGATTCTAAAGAAAGTACAGAAACTGTATGGTAATAGAGTACCCTGCGTGTAGCGGCAGTGTTTTCCTAAAAATATACTTTTATACACTACGACTTCTGTAGGACCTTGAAATTGACGTGGACTGAAAATCGGCAACTGGAGAGCTGTTTGTAAAAATAACAAAGAAAGTAAAGAAAAAAACACCGGAAGAATAAAAATCTTTACGTGCCTATGTACTTAATACTAAGTTTGAATACGTGTCTGTCTGCACAATAATTCTAAATAGGCCTATTTGCTGACCAAGAGAGATCATTATTTTATAAGCCGAAAGCTGCCAATCGAAAAAATAGGCATACAATTGATTATTTAAACTCTTATGCAGAAAATTCGATGGGCTCACAAGTACGAAAAAGAACAACTTTGAATTCGACCTTTTTAATTTTTATAAGGGATGTCAAAAAGTGTTTACTTTGTTGTATTGAATTGAAGTATTATAAAGCATACACAACAGAACTGCTATAATGACGAAACAAAAAATTCATCCGCAGCTCCTTTGCGTTTGTTCCAAAAAGTTCAAAAAAGGCAATCGGGAAAGAAAATTTCGTATAAGATACACGCAAACATTTTAAAAAAAACCAAAAGGTTGGAACCTGTCCCATCTTGGGCAAGAACAATTCCAGTAAATTATGAATATGCATTATAAATATGGTATTAAGTATTAAGCAATATGTAACATATGTAGTACCGTACCGACTGACTATTACAGGTGCACTATTAAATGTAGTAACTTATCCCCGTGTCTTCGATCGAACATCAGTGTTTCAAAATGTTCAATTGCAGCAGCTGTGCAATTCAATCATTTCACTCAAGCCACAGTAAAATAACGGATGTTTGTATTAGCAGTTTAGAAAGCACATACCTACACAAGAGCTCGAAAACTGACATAAGTTTGTAGAATGTACTATGAAGTATTTTTGTATTTTTTTTCTTGTGGAAATCATATCACGAGTACTAAGATAATGACAATTGGCGTCATAATTTACCTGTACCTGTAATTTTAACGCCCGGATAAGGGATACCTACCGTTGCGTAATCCATGGATAGTGGATGGTAAACAAAGAAAGGATTAAAATATAAAGAGCCATTAAAAGCCCTTGTACATTCATTAGCGGAAAACCATCGCCTTAGATACGGGACGCGTATCATTGTATCTCGTAAGTTTTTTATATTGCACCAAATGGAAAAAAATACGCTGCACCCGACCTCGTAACCATATGCAACTAGCGATGGTTTTCCCCTATTGTTTACTCTTTCGTCGACCTTCGCTAAACTCGTAAAATTGAATTTTCAAGCTCAAGGCTCATGTTTATGTTTTACCTGTCATGTAGGCACAGGCAGTATAATATGTAAGTACATGTGTGTAAAACGGCGTGCCTGACTAACTTTTGTGCGATCCATTATAAATTCTTAAGAATAGTTTTATCCGAAAATCTGGATAAAATTGCGCCACAGTGGCAAATGACATATTGTTCGTGTTAGAGTTTAGTACCTATATTGTGTTAATTCTATATAAGGGGAAACCTGAACGACGCCATAGCTGAACACTAAATATAAACGTAACGACTCCTGGATCTCTGACCACGTTGCATTGGGTATTGGTTATACTATGATATATAGGTATGTATGATGTGTTCAGTGTACACACAAATAGCAAACACGAACAAAATCATAATAAATCAAATTTTAGAAAAAAACATACTCCTTATTGACACATACGTAATACTATACTATTTTCAATATGAGTATCAATCATCTACATATTGCATACATGAAACTCATTCACTTGCAGCAAATCTAGCAAAATTAATCAAAATGTATATCTAATGTCTATAGATTCCATGACTTATGTTTCATTGTAGAGTGTTACATGTACACTACATATTACATATGTGTCTATTTGTGTTGTAGAGTTTAAAAGCCGAAAATGGGACGTTGCTCACAATTTACAACAAATATTATTCCTCAGTTATATTTGGTGGATATCTGATACATTTGGGCGATTCGACTCCAGCCAGAGTGTACAAGTCCCATGCATTAGTATTTTGTGGTTCTAGATAAATATTTTATTTCCTGCCAAGCATTCACCACAAATCACGATCACCTTCTTGACCTTTGGGGCTGCAGAAAAATTCCAGTCACATGGAAGTCCAAATGTAAATAGTAAATAGGTGCCATACTGTGTAGACTTTACCTCCGAGGTCATTTCCTACACATACATACATACATAAGTAGGTAGACACTTTTAGTCAGTTGTACGGATATTGTACATGTTGTGTGTTTTCGTCAAATAGTCAAGCTTCCTGCTGCTTTACAACCGTAATGTTGATGCAGTATTATTGCATGCTAACTGGGGTATTAAAATATTCCACGCATATCATAAAGACTCTATAGGCAGAGTAGATTACCCTAGCTCTAGTGTTATGCGTTTCTCCTGTATTTGTATTTGCTATATGCAGAGACTTCAGATTCCAGCAGGGTAGTAGCACGAAACCCGAAAAAGTCATAAAAACAAAAGGAGAAATGAAAGACAAACTTTAAAGAGTGAGCCAAACTAATAATATGTGACCTTGGAAAAATTTTCTCTCACACTAACACATTCACACGGTGAACTAATTAACGGAGTCTACCCTACTTGTGTTACTCTTGTTGCTAATGATGCCATGCTGATGAAGCATCACAAGTTGATAAGTGACAAAGTCGGATGGCTCAAATGGATCAATTTTGTCGCACTATTTTTCAAATAAATAAATGGTTTGCTGGAGGTCGGAATTTGACAATTCTGATTAGATATTATGAAGACCCCCAGCAAATCATTTATTTATTTGAAAAATAGTTCGACTTTATACTATTATTATAATTATGCATACATAGATGAGGAATAACAGGATTTAAAAATACGGCTTTTTTTTCTGTAACAAGAATTTTCAAAGACTATCAAATTTTAATCATTAGACGAAGGACTCTCGCCTTGACTTGTCACTCCTGAGGTTGTATGAGCAGAAATCTAAAATAGAGAGGCAATGTTACGTTAATTACAATCACAAAATAAATTTTGAGCTTTCATTTTACTTCAATCCAACTTATTGGATAAGTTGAAATATTTTGTCTTAATATTTTAAAATATCTAAAAATTACAATTTTTATATAATTTGTTCTAAACTTACAGCATTTCTAGCAGCATCCTTCCCATGTGTGTGATGATGGTAATGGTTATTGGAAGCGAGTCCAGCGGAATATCGATTCTTCTTAGCCGTTTCCTTTCTCTTTTCAGGAGCGTTGGTCGGGGGCAGAACGGAGGCAATCGATGACATCTGATCCAGAGTACTCATTTCACTGGGGGGCTCACTGTAGTCACCCTCCCTATTAATCCCCATATTCATCAGTTTGGCTCTCCTCAGTCGATTTATCTCAATTTGAAGGGCTTCATTTCGCTCCATCAAAGCTTCTCTCAAAACTGTTAAAAAAACCCAAAATATTTAGGTGCACCATGGTATTAAACTTTTCTGTTACGTGCAGTAAGAAAAAACCAGATCCTGTCCTGACCTGTGTCGCCCTGAAGAGCTGCCCTCAATTCCTCCAGTTTTCGATCGACAACTTTTCTGTAGAGAAAAAATAATGAGATATTCCATACATAAATATTTTCGCTTTTTGCACCATTTTCTAAACAAAGCATTTTTGACCGCTGGTTTTCTTTCGTTTACCTCTCTTCCTCGGCAGACAGAACTTGTTGTGCGAGTGTAGTTTTATCCTTTTCATAGGTCTTGACTCTTTCATGAGCTTCGGAAAGTTGTCGATTCAAGAGGTCAATTTGAGCCTGGAGCCAACGGCAATGATCTTTCACCTGAGCTGCTTCGTCCCCTGCTGTTTTTACTCTCTCATTCCACTGCACCTTCTGTTCCTTCAAATTGGTTCGGAGCTGACTCACAACCACATTTAACTGCTCCATCTACAATAGGTGAATTTACAAAGAAAGATGTAAATCTAATAATTGCCAAAAAATTATCAAAGTATTTTCCAGAACAAAAGGGAAAATGGAATTTTTAAAATTATAGATTAAGCAGAATAAATGAAAATTTTCACATTTCGTTTTTGGTCCTGTGTCTCCCTCAGTAGCTTATGATTTGCTCGCTGAAGCTCCTGAAGTTTCTTTTGTTGTCTAAAGCTTCCTTTCTGTGAAGACTCTAGAGCTGCCTGCTGCTTCTGCAGCTCAACCTCTTTCTCGGCAAGGGCCTTGTCAACATCCACCTATATCCATAAAAATCCACGCCAATTAAAAATATTCAAAATTGCCCATACGCGATCTGTCTTTTTTCTTTTTTAATTAAAATAGTCCATTTAAAAAAAGAAAGAAAACCTTGGCGGACACTACAGCCTCATAAAGTTCCTGGAGCTTGGCATATTTATCGTGATGACACTTTTGACAGGTTAAACACTCTTCGGTTTTCGACTGAAGAACGGTCTTGAGTTCCTCGGCCTCTAACTTGGCTTTGTTGAAATTGGCCTCAAGCTCGTTCCGAGCATTCAAATGATTTTGCTCCACAGTGTGAAGTTTATTCTTGAGCTCGGAGATTTCATCGCGATAGTTCGTATTTTGACACTGAACGGAGTGAAGAGCACTTTCCAAAACCGTAAATCTTGAGTTGGTCCCTTCATCGCCGGACATTGCATTTAGTTTGGCAATCAGAGTCTCGAGAATTGTGTGAATGCTTTCTTCGGTTCCTTTCCTCTCCTTGAGGATCAAATTTAAAATCCCTTCGTAACTAGTCCGCTCCTTAAGCAACTTTTTATGCTCTTCCAATAAAGCTTCATAGGCTTTGTGAAGCTCCAGCTTCTCTGCTGCAACTTGATAAATTTCCTAATGACAAATTTAAAGCAAATATTAGTAAAATAATACGTGTACACAGGTAAGTATGGTACAAACCAAATGTCATTGTTTTGCTTTTGTTTTAAATTCTGGTCGTTCGGAGAATATTCGAATAAGATTAAAGATCGATTAATTGAATGACTATAAATTCAAACACCTCTTGAAGGGTTTGAAAATCCTCATCATACTTTTCCATTTGAGTGTTGAGCGAGTCCATGGCCGTTCCTCGAGCCTTGACAAAGTTCATGATGGAGTCAAAGTCATGCTCGCGCTTCCTAATGTTCGTATTGCTAATGATGCCTACTTGACGAATGGACGCCGTGCTCGGACGTTTTGAGGTGGGGCGTGACCCTTGATTTGAGCTTGCGAGACATGATTGAAGAGGACGAACGAGGGAAGTTTGTTGCTGATGATAGTGTTGGTAACTGCTGTAGCCGCCTTTTGACGAATCTGATTGTTGACTTGGTTGTTGAGTTTGATTCAGAGTCTTGGGTACAATTACATTGTTATTAATTTCATTGGTTATCATTCTAGTTGAGGGAGCCTGATAACCTGATTTTGGATGTTGTTGAAGATTTGCAATTTGCAGTGACATTTCTTTAACTTCTTCGTTTAATAAGGATTTTTCCTTTTCCAAATACTTTAGCTCAGATTCTAGACAACTTTGAATGACTCGTGACGACTCCAGCTGTTCTCTCAAAAGCCGGTTTGACTGCTCTAAACTCTTCAATCTGAAGAAAAATAGGGCCAAAAAACAACTTTTCATTTTGCTCAAATTATTATCAAATTGCATGTAGGGTATTAATTTAAAAGTGAAAAGGTGTTTTACTTGTTGCAGTCTTCGCCTGGACGAGTGACAAATGCGTTCCATTCGGTTTCCATTTCTTTAACCACAAACGTAGTTAGATGGATAAGCTGCAAAAGTTTATGCTCGCCCTGTCCTGTCGCCCCAAGGGGAGGAAGTGACGCTTTGTCATCGATGTTTAGCCATAGGGATTGCAACTTATTCAGCAATTGATTAACAACTACTTCAGCATCCTCTATCACGTGCAGATTAGTCACCAGTTCCTTCTTCACTTGAAACAACTCACTGTCGGATGGCCCAAGAAGGTCAGAAAAAGTGTTCTTTGCGGTCGGGTAGTTTTCTAGGGATTGTTGACTTGGATTGTCTGCTCAAAAAAAATGTACATAGAATGTATGACAATACTCCAAAACTTAGGGACTCATTTTAAAATGCTGGAGATAAAACAGAAATAGGATGATTTTGACTTACTCATAATAAAAGGATTATTGTTGTTTTGATTATTGAGACATTCTTCGACCATTGACGCTTCCGTCTCCACTTCCGATGCATATCCAGAGCCTGACGTGAAGGAGCCGCCAGAGTTGACACACGCCGTATCGAAATTACAGAGAATTTCATGAGAGTTTGATGGCTTAGGATCGTTGTTCGTATTGCTCCCAATGTTAGAGTTGTCCATGATTTTCCGAGCCTGACCGACTGCTGAATTTTGTGTCCAGAAATCCAATTAAATCCATTTAGCTAACACTAATAATCCATGATGCCATGCAAGTATTGTGATATTTCTACCTACATTACCATAATACTATACTCTAGTGCCACTAATATAGAATTGACAATTAAAATTAATTACTACCTACTAATAATTATAGTAATTTAGTCAGTTTTGTGGATTGTGGACACATCACACATTGTCATCAAGCGTATATTGCGAACGCCAACGCAAATAGGTATATTTACCGAGGTGTAAGGTGTATGGTGTCCGAGAACTGCATTCTATTATGCATTTTGATTTCTAAGAATTCTAAGGATTTCTAAAATCTCAACTTTTTTGTAATATCTAGAGTAACAAAAGTTTTCCGTTTCCGTCTGTAGTCTGTATTCTGTATTCTGTATCCGTTCATGTTTGTGGTTGAGGCTGCCATACACTCGTTAGCTTTCATTTCCCTTCATCTCCCGAAAGTAAATAAGTACCTATAGAAAGAAATTGTGTCTTATGTCTCATGTCGTCTATGGTCTATGCGTGCACTCTCAAGAATGTCGCAAATAAGAAGAATAAATGAATGTCTTACAAGTATAAAGTACATGCACTAAATATGAAATATGCATTCTGTGTATTTTAATGGCGTGACGCATTAAAATCTAAAATCTAATTAATCATTATTAATCGTATTATTATATCATTAAAGCCATACACATAGCACACACTAAAATAAATACTTTACACACACTCTGCATATCACATAATATGTATAAGTATGTTACACAAAGGATCAACTTGAAAAAGCAAATCAAACGCGGCAAAAAAAGAAGGACCCTGAGAAAAAAAACAAAAAACAGAAAATTACAGTTACAGGTGATACTTCATTCTATATAATAAGTAAAATCAAGAAAATTTCAAGTTTCAACTTGCATGTTCCTGAAAAGAGGTTAGACTTTTTCATCAAATGAAATCCGTTCAACCTGTTGAAGTCATTAGTGTAGGGTCTTTAGAGTTAACAGATTTAGATGAGAATCTCCTGTTAACCAGAGAGAAACCGGTAATTATTCGAGGCTGTCATCTTGGTCCATGTGTTGGACGTTGGACACCAGATTACTTACAAAGTACCCATGAAGCTACTAAACTAGTTACCGTTCACAAAAGTAATACACCACAGTTAGATTTTCGCAAAAAAAACTTTACATACGAAAAGAGTGTCAAATTTTCCGATTTGGTGAAGCATTGTAGTAGTCAACAAGACGAAACGAGTTCAGGTCCAATAGACTATTGGTATTTGAGATCCCTTGGGGATGACCCACGGTAAAATACAATAATATGTGTATTATACATTTTATATAAAGCTATCGATAATGATGTACATGTTGACATGTGTAGTTGTAATTGCAGAAATTGTTTTTTATAATGGTATTATATTATTGAATTTTTTAGGGGCAAAGACGTGGCTGATTTATCCAAGCATTTTCCAGAATTGTACAAAGACCTTTGTATTCCCGAATTGTTTCCCCAAGAAGCATTCTTTTCTTCTGTTTTTCGCATAACATCACCTAAACTTCAACTGTGGACTCATTATGACACCTGTCATAATATTTTGATACAAATTTGTGGACGGAAGCGAGTCGTATTTTTTCCACCCTCAGAAGCTAGAAATTTATATTTGGACGGAGATAAATCTAAAGTACTTGACATTGATAATCCAGACATCGGCACATATCCCAAGTTTGAGTCAGTTTCAAGATATGAAACCATTCTTGAAATAGGAGATATTGTTTTTATCCCGGCTTTATGGTTCCATAATATTACAGCATTAGACTTTAGTGTTTCTGTGAATGTGTTCTGGAAGAACTTGGATTCTTCATTTTATGACAAGAAAGATACTTATGGAAATCGAGATTTAATCCCAGCACAGCTTGTAAGTAAACAAAGTATCAAAGCATCAAACTTTGTTAAACTATCAACCATATAACTTCAAACCTAAATATATGTAATATCATATTTAAAATTTATTAAGCTATTATTGTTACTTACATTGAATCTTCAATTCTCCATGTTACATTCTGCAAAGTTGGTTTACCTTTTGCATGTAATTTTTACAGACGTCTCCTTTTGAAAACAAGCTTTCCTGATTTTGTTTCACTATTTATGACATGTTTGTCCTTTTTTATCATTTATCAATATTGCAAGCACATACTATGTTTACATCTTATTGTAGATTTCTAGGATATTATATTCTGTGACTGTGAATATTTAACATTTTAGTGTGCGGTTGTAATAATAGTACTACGATAATTGGAGGAGTTAAAAAACGCGTGTACACGTGTTTTTATGCAATCGAGTACTTTGTGTATAATATACAAATAATATATAATAACATTTGTTTCTAAATAGGGCTTTCGAACATTGGATAAGGCTGCAGACCAACTCAAGAATCTACCTCATGAATATGAAGATTTTTACTTGCGTCGAATGATAATATGTCTGGAAAACCGTCTTGCCAAGCTTGAATCTGAGTCAAAAGAAAGTGAATCAAAGGAATCTTGATTTTTAAAGGAAATACATATTTTTATTATCTTTTGCTAATTACTCAAGGATATACTAGAATAGAAAATATTTTCCAATTAAAAAACAATATGGAAGAAGACGCGGGATTTTTTAATGACCGAAAACCAATTCCACAACAAAAATCTGAATCTTATCAAGGTAATAATGAATAATGAATACTTTATTATGATTTAGGATTTTAGACTAGTGCATCACTAATAAGTAATAAGCAATAAATACATATATTTTATGCTTACAAAATGCATTGTGCAAATAAGTAACTAGCAGTGAACAGCCAAAAACACGCCAAAAGCCCAATAAATTTATGTTGTATCTTTTTTCTTTTACGCAGAATCATTTTACCAGTTTTTAATGAAGAATGATTCCAAACGATTGATAGAACTTATCGGCGATCCTCCTGAAAAAGCCGTCAAACATTATGCAATTTCTGTATCGTATGTTATCATTTTTTATCCTTTATCCACGATTACCAAGAACTTACTTTTAAACACTATCTATTCTTTAAAAAATATCGTAAGGTTTCTCAATTCGTTTACAGGTACATTGAAGCTTGTGCTGCATGTCCCCTCTTAGCGAACCATATTATCACATTTCCGTCCATAACTTTGCCCGCTTGTGATGACGCTGCTACTCGTGCTGTTGGTGAACTTGCAGCGTCCAACAATAAAGCAACAAGATTGAAAGGTTCTAAAATTCATGTAAGATTTTATGATCCTCCTGATACGGTGGGCCAAGATTTTGTGTCTTTTAAAGATTTTAAACAATTCACTTGTGTACGAGGAACCGTAACCCGTGCCACTGCGAAAAGACGGCGAGATAAATTAAGATTCTACAAGTGTAAAACATGCAAAAACGAAAGCTTAGAAGAGTCAAAGGTGGAAAACTATTATGCCCTCCCAAATACCCTCCGTAAGTGTAAAACAGAAGGTTGTGAAGGTGAAAATTTGAACATGATTGAAAAAATGTTTAAAAAATCGGCTGCGGGAAGTGATCCAGATGGCGACAAAAAAGCTGATCTGTCAATAGAATATGGAGAAATTACTGTCCAGGTTCGTTGACTGTTTTCCGTGATAATGCAATGCACTAATGTATCCTTTTTACCCAACTCACCATCAGTTCATTCGCATCTTATATGCACTTTAAGTATTTTTATTTTATGTGCCTAACGTCGCATTCATGGTACATAATGTTTTAATGTTCTATTAAATACAGGAGCATGCTTACAAAAATTGGGGGAAAACACCACGATCAGTTGTTGTGATTTTAGAGAATGATCTTGCTGGAAATTGCAAACCTGGTGATGATGTAGAAATATGGTAAGTTTATAATAATCTCTCAATGTAAAATTATTTCCTTGGCGGCATTTGAGGAGTACTTAGTTCAAATTTAGATTATGCACAACTTGCCATTACTATAAATCGAGAACCTCACATGGCTCATTGAGCCCCTTTTAGTGTTATAATTTATTGCATCTTAAGTAATTCATGGTATAATATATTTGTTGGAACTATGAACTGATATGAAATCATTTTGAATCCACAAGTGGAACTGTAAGTTTGAGATGGAAGCCTTGCAAGCCCGGTCAAGAATTTGAGTCTGAACTCATTCTCATCGCGAATCATGTTATTGTACGTGAAGTTATGGCTAAACTAAAAAATAAAATAAATTTAAAATTAATAATGTATTTTTACTACAGTATTTTATGCGCGTTGCAAACGGCCTGAGATACATTGTTTATTATTTAATAACAGTGTGGAATCTACATTTTTCTATTCTAATCCCCAAATTTTGTTTTTCGTCCAGGTAAACAATGACAAGAAAACGACCACTTTAAATTCTGAAGAAGTAAATCGATTTGTTAAAGATTTTTGGAAAAGGTACGAGCATGATCCTTATCGGGGCCTCAATGTTATATTGTCCTCATTTTGTCCAAAGGTGAGGTACTTTTGTAATTATTCATTCTTGGCTGTGTTCTGTGTTTTGTATAAAATGTATGTATGTTTGTGTAGGTACATTAGTGAAATTATAGTTCGATTAACATTTTCTGAATATTTTTAACTTTTTCTTAAAAACATCGATAGATCTATGGAATGTACGTAGTAAAATTGGCCTGTTTAATGGTTCTGGCTGGCGGTGTTCGGAAAGAAGTTCATGGGACAAAGATTCGAGGGGAATCACATCTATTGATGGTTGGAGATCCGGGTACTGGCAAGTCACAGATCATGAAATTTGTGGCAAACCTGAGCCAACGTTCTGTTGTGACAACTGGAATTGGAACTACACATGCTGGATTAACGGTAGGATTTCTATTCAGCTACAGTAGATTAGATTATTATTTATTATTATTTATTTACTTATTAACTTCTTATACTCTACGTTTTTTATGCAAAAAAGAATAAATTATTCGAAAAAAGTTTATGGTTCGGAGTTCGGAATAATGTATGCGTTTTTATATTTTTTATCCTTACTACCGACATTTGCAGGTTGCTGCTGCAAAGGTTCGTAAATTTCCACGTACATATCTTTTATATCAACATATTCAATTACAATCATTACTCAAAGTTCATTACTGGACGCATAATGTACTGTAAACTTATTCTAGATATTTTATGCTCATACAGGGTGAGGGTGGATGGCACTTTGAGCCTGGTGCGTTAGTTTTAGCTGATGGAGGAGTTTGTTGCATAGATGAATTTTCGTGCATGCGAGGTTAGTTGGTTTTGTATCTATTTTACAAGCTTGTGTGTATTAAAATACATAATACATATCCGAGTGCTAGTGACATTTCACTTCGTTTGAGTTTATTTTAAGTATTTCCTGAATTCTACTGAATTAGAACTTTCACCTTTTCCATTTAAAGTCTGTATGTACTGGAGAGACGAGCCATGTCGGCAACTTTATAAATTTGTTTTCGTATATACCTTACCACTTGCCCGCTTATACGTTTGGTTTGTCTCTACAGTATACGTTGTATACTTTCTTATTTCTCACCATCGACAAGCATTTTTCCCTGTGATTGTATTTGATGAATGTACTCATGATAGCTGATGCATATTTTATTTATAGAACATGATCGAACGAGCATTCACGAAGCTATGGAGCAACAATCGATTAGTATTGCGAAGGTAAATTACATTTTGATTGGAACTATTTTAGTAATATACCTACATATGTCTGTAATAAGTTACTACTATAGTTTGGAAAAAACTAATAACTAAATAGTACTAGATTACTAGTTGTATTTTTTGTTGTAAAAAAAACGTATTTCTAAGTAACTCATTGGTCTTTTTTTGTATGTACTCTTGTAAACAGGCTGGGATGGTGAGTCGAATGAGAACTCGCTGTACAATAGTTGCCTCTACTAATCCAAAAGGAAAGTATGATCCGAAGCACACCCTACCAATGAACATTGGATTGGCATCACCATTACTCTCTAGATTTGATATTATCTTAGTTTTGAGTGATGCTGCGGATCCTCTTTGGGATGAGTAAGAAACTACTTATAGGTTATAAATAAATTTGTTGACCTACCCGTGAGCATGTAATCATCCCTCATTCTTCTTCAATTTCAGCTTTGCATGTAATTTCAAGTTAAAAGGAAAGATACCTGCCTTTCCTGGCCAACCTATTGAGAAATGGAACGTTGAAATGCTACGAAATTATTTGGTGTATATTAAGGTTAGTCTTGAATTTCAGCTAAACTGATGTACAACATAATAACAATTATTATTGATGTAATACAGTATAATAATATAATCATAATTTATTGGTGGTGATAGAGCCGAACGAAATGTAAATAGTATTTGATGCCCAAGTTGGGCTAAAATATGACTAGACGAGCTATTCTTAGTCCAATGCCGTTTTGAGTTCGGATTCAAAATTTTCTTTTCCTGAAATGAACAACGAATTATGATTGAATATACATACAATATGCAGATGAAATATACGGAAATATTTTTACCACTCGTATGAAAATTAGAGTCCAAATCTTGCAGGGCTTCGCAACCGATTTTTCGGCCGGTACACTAAGCATAGCTGCCCAATTTCGAAATGTCTGCTCAAATGTGGTTGAATTTTTCGTCTAACGCTCAGTTTTTTAGTCGGCTTTGGCTGCTTTCAATTACTTTTCTGACCAAAAACTCGGCGCAAATTTGGTACAACCAAATCAAGCGGTCTTCTGGTTGTATTTTTATATGGGTGTAATCCCTCAGTCCAAAATTGCGTTAAGAGTAAAGGCTGTTGTTTATTTTTAATTTTATTTCATATAGCTGAGCTATATTTTTCTTTACCAAGTGTAGAACGGAAATTTTTTTTATTTTGAATTAAATGTTTCATCGGATAAAAGATTAAAATGAGAACCTATTGTGTATAAACGTTAATAATTGAATAAGTAAAAAATTAAAATAAAATTCAAAATGAAGAGTAAAAACGAAAATATATTGGTAAAAAGCGTTTTAATCTTGTAGTTTTAAAAATTTTGCAGACAATAACTCCAGAGCTGACGAAGGATGCTAACGACGTTTTGGGCACCTACTATAGTCTGCAGAGGAAATCGGACAATCGGACCCTTGGCAGAACAACAGTCCGTCTTTTGGAGAGTTTAGTGCGCTTAAGTCAAGGTCATGCAAGAATCATGAACCGATCAGAGGTTATACTACACGACGCAATAACAGCCGTTATGCTAGTTGAAATGAGTATGCAGGGATCATCCTTGTTGGGTCTCACTGATATTCTGCATACACAATTTCCGGAAGATCCTATGAAAGAATACAGAAGCCAAGGTTTGTGTTTTTCTAAAAAAATATTTGGTTGGGCGTTACTTCAAAAAAAAATTACAAGAATAGTCAATTTTGCATTTCTGGAAAAGTTATAAAAATTGCAGAATATTATTTCCAGCTGAAGAAACAAAATTTCTTTGAAAATATTTTTATGTATATTATTGCAAAATAATTCTTATGATCTGCTACTGTTACTTATACATATACATAGATTATAATGATATCGTAAAGTAACCTCTTAATTCTTAATTTATTTTTCACAGCGCAACGGGTACTAGAAAGATTGGATCTAAAACATTTATGGGAAAAAGAAGAACTTCTTCTAAATAGACAGTATTGCCAAAGGAGTGAGGATAGAGTGGAAATAGAACCTAAACGAAGAAAGTTAAATTGTAACGAAGTCGTAGAATCACCACAGCATGAAAATAGGAATTCTAATTTAATTCAAAATGACGAGTACGATGAAAATTCCGAGCTAATGCAAAATCCAGATAATGAAGAAGAAATTTTTCCCGAAGACTTACAAGATGCCGAAAATGAAGAAGAAATTTTTTCCGAAAACTTGCGAGATGCCGAAAATGAAGACGAAATCCCTCCGGAATTGTTGATGGGTGATAGTGAAAATGAGGAAAGTGATGATTAATTGTAGTCCCATTCCGGAGTCATCAAGTGACCCACGCAACCTCGCTAATATATGTAATTGTAAGTAACAAACATAATTTATCTGACGCGAGTACAAAGTTGAGCGTTAAACTTATGCATAAAGTACGAGTACAGCTCTCTGGTCTCCAATTTCAACGTGTGAACGGTTGGAATATATGCCGACTAGGTAGTATAGTCCTTTCTTTGTAACCTGGATACGTTCATATAATATTTTGTGGTTTTGATTTAAGATATTAAGCAATCGAATAGCGTACATAAAATAGTATGTATAGTAACACGGAATTTGTATTTTAATTTTATAATGCATACTGTCATCATTGATCATTGTTAAAAAGTATAATGATGGTAGTTAGTTGAGTTTTTATCCAAGTATTTTTAAGTGCGTATTATATTACACACTTTGTAATAGACCTAACCGTTTGCTCAAGCTTCAAAGTCGATATAAACTTTTAAAAATTTAAAATTCAAATCTTTGATTGTAAAAAAAACAATTAACTTACGATAGTAAGTTAATTCGTTATTCGTTCGTTAGTTCTTGAGTATACAAATATCTCTATTACTTGTCACATAAGATTAAAAATGTCGCCAAATAAGAAGACCAAAATAGACGATAACTTTATGTAGATAGACCCGATTAAACTTTTGCGCAAGTCGCAATTAATGTTTGATGTATCTGCATTTTACTAAAAATAAATTATCTACAATTTACTTTTATTCCTTGAAAATCAAGAAACTTGCTATCTTGTATTTTTTTATCTCATAGGTATCTATATTAATATTTAGTTTGAGCATTCAATAACGAAACGCGTGTTACTGATAAAAATATATTTTTATCGGTGATGTATACATATTATGTATATATACATTTCATATGAAAATAACTAAAATGAGGACATACCAATTCTTATAATACTGTTGTATTATTTCTCCTAGCTTTGTACCTTCGATTAATTTCAACCTTCCAGGGATTTTTGAAATTACGAGCATAAATTTTAAAAAATATAGTTACTTTCCCTTCTCCCGCAGGGCATTGACTTCAGTTTATTAGCTCTTAAAGTTTCAAAATTAGCACATAGCTGAAATAAATCTCAATCTTACATATGCATAATATATGTGAGCACGTAGGTATCAGTAAAAAACTTAACGACTCCAGTAAATGTCAGCAAAATAAGACCGAATCTTCATCAAATCGGTTAGATTTAAAAAAGTAAAAAGTTGTCAGAAAATCAATAATTTCAAACCATTTTCGAAAAACTTGCAATTCCATTCGGTCCATGAAAACCAAAAGTATTCTTCTCCTGCAGACAATTCGGTAAAACCTTGAGTGAAATCACGGGATTTTTCAAATTATTTTTCCGTAGTTTTTGAGTTGGTCAATTCCTCAAAGAATTGCCGTGAATTATTTTAAGAATAATATCAAAATAACAGAGATAGGCATTTCTGCGATGCACGAACTCGTCCAGTTTCCGCTTACAGCTGTCTTTTGTCTTCAAATCCTTTTGGCCGAGGAAATGTAAGGGAGGTCATATTAAAAGGTGTGTTAATGAACTCTGAAAATGAGAAAGAAATTTAAAATAACTATGTTTTGCTTCATAACAACAGTCAGCAGTTCGGACAAAAGGCTTAAAATGTACTGTCCAAATTCAAAAAAAAATAAAAATGGGACTTTATTTTTTTACTTTCTCCATCTACTAGCACGGAGAAGGTAAAATTCCAAGTCCTGTTTGTATAAACAGAGTAATAAGTACTTATTAACAACTAATATTTACTTGCAACGGCTCCCCCCAGAGAATGCGAACGCTGTACATTTTCTACTCCGTAAAGATTAGCAGGATTACTCACATGAAACCATTTCATCATGTATTTCGGAATTCCATAGAGAAATAGGTCACCGTGAGCAACTGAAAAAAGAAAGAAATAAAGTATACTTAAGTACGACAAAATTCATAATGCATCTCCATAAATTGAAGATGTAAAGAAATCGTTTTTTATTAAGGCTCCGTAAATACTATACCTTTTGGGAAATTCCTGCATCGGAAATATTCCAGAGCAGTTTTGTTTTTCCACAAATTATTTGACCAAGTCGGCACCCCCCGACAAAAGTACGCACATTCCATGCCATCATTCACGTCTGATGCTAAAAGCGCACAGGTAGTGCAATTTGCGGTCATAAGCTCAGTATTTTCATCTACAACACCTTCATCACGCCACTACAGTGAAAAACCATAAATATGCTTATATAGGTACGTAAACTAATTATGTGTAAAGGAATAGGTGAAGCAAATTTAAAAAAGAATCATTGAAATCATATTATAATAGCTCTTGGAAACCACAGAATGTTACCTCAGAATAGGGGATACCATCACAGCCTGAAATATGTGAATTTTCTTTACTTGTTTCGGTGCACATTATCAATAATATATTATTATAAAAGATATTTTTTACTAAAAAAACTGAATTTACCAAAGGGGCGGGATGCCTGATAGCACACGTACTGCTGCATCACAAGTACCTGAAAGGTTCAAATCACCATACTACTAAAAATTTCAAAAACATCATTGACCATGTTACGGCTAATTTATAGAAAAGTGTAATGACTAGATTAAATGGTTAGTCTACCCATGACATAATTCTATAAAATATACACATGAGCCATAACAGGTGCATCTAAGAAGTACAAACCGGAAATGATAGTAGAATTTTGTTGTAAAACAGAGTAATTGATATGTTTGCAGTCTTTACGGACCTTTGGATAGCAAAAAGTTGCCACGCCGTAACATTTTGACGAGCAATCACTGGCTTTCGGTAGATCATTCATAATAGCACACTGAAAAATGTTTTACAAATTTTTTGTCTTTATCTAACTAAAAACGGCAGAAGTAGGTAGTACACATGGTACATAAAGTATGAGGGTAAAGTTTAAAGTGACCAGATTTTTTCCACCGAAATTCAGTACAGGCAAAAAAATTCAATTATACCTAGTGTACGATCAATATC
>JAQIVE010002753.1:0-18806 GCA_034698285.1 Sminthurinus bimaculatus | reverse complement strand
GCGACTTGTGTGTACGCTGTCTCGAAGCAAGAAAAATCGGGGTTTTTCACATATTTCACATTTTAAAAGTACTGCATGGGGTTAATTCAAAATTCTTTTTCGGGTTATGGTCCCTTGGCTCTTCTGATTCTGTACTATCGAACATGGGGTCAAAATCCATCAACGTCGCAGAATACTGCAGTCATGCCCCCAAAAATTGGGATTTTCACGTTGATTTAGAAAATAGCTTGTGCTTTCTTTACATGGATGATTGTTTTGATTCTAAGTCAAAGTAACCAACCAGGATCGCCTTACCTGTTACCACATGGGAAATGAAAATTTTAACTTTTTAATCAGTGTATTTTTTGTCATAAAAAAGTTGAACTAAATTCTGTTTTTGGAAAACCCTCAAGTTCAAAGGCGCACAAAACAAAAAGTCCCGGATTTCCAGGGTTAGGCAAAAAATATTTTTCAAACACTAGTCGTTGAAATGCCCGTCTTTTCAGGTATCTTAATGACAGCTTTCCGGAAATCTAGCTTAACCACGATTTGGAGAATTTTAAAAGTATCGGATGAAGTTGCTGGTTTTGGAATTTCCTTTCTTGGTTCACCTTAAATGTTATTTCTTCCAGACTAGCAGGACAAACCCAATGAAACCCTTTGCCATATGTACAGAGTAGTATTGCCTTGCATGTACACTGTACACCAAATCCCGAAAAATATCCTTCAGCTCATTCCATTTCTGGCATAAAAATTTGATGACTTAATGTTTCCGCCAATTCGTTTTTTCCAGTTTTCTTCCATTTTTGAAATTGATTGAGCTCTCATTTCTCTCCCCGATAACATTTTCCGGCAATTTTTTCTACACAACCTTATAATCGCCAGTTGTTACTAACAACATAGTTTTTTACCCCCAAGGATATCGCTAAACATAAAAGTCTCATGACTTAAAAAACGCACCACGTACTTAATACTTACATGATATGTAATGGTACATAAACTATTAGCTTTATGTATAGGTACATGTGTATGTATGTCTGGTTTTTCCGGCCTGGCTCACCTTCCGTTTCATCTACACCCAACTTCATTTCAGTTAGAATCTTTCTCCGTCTCTGTCAACACAACGGCGACAGCATCAACAACAAAACACGCCGTCGCCATAACGTCCTTAAAGAATTCGATCCATTGCAGTTGGCTCCATTTTAATGTGTGTTTTTGCAGCACCTTTGATGATCATAAAATTACTTCCTTGTGTTGTCAAATGTACATTTCTCCTTGACTTGTCTCATACTCTACGCTCTATAGTACTTACACGTTACTCAACTCATATTATGTGTGTGCTGTTGCGCATCCACATCCACATTTTGCGTTTGCTTTTGTGCTTTCACACTTAAAAAGTATGCACAAGGCACAGTTTGTACAGCCATGAACCTCAAATTGAAGTCATACCACACTCGAATGCATTATTCTCCTGGCTCGAGGATACAATGGCAACGGAAAATGATATTATAATTTCCAAGTGAGGGTTTACATGTATGTATAAAAAGCACTCATTCTGATTAAGAGCTTTTACTTTTTTGCCGCTTCATCAAAACCATGATATTTAAAATTTATATGTATGCATGTATGTTATGAGTGTCTGCTTGTTCTTCCAGCAAAATATGGAAAGAAAACTAATGCAACATTATACAGGCGTTTTTATACCTTTCCCTAAAACTAGCCCGACACGAGGCGTCAAATAAAATTTCCCCTTTTTTGCAACAAATGAAAATTGGAGACATTCTTAATTGGCTCAGTACAATGCAGACCCGATAAAATTTAGGACTGAGACAAAGGAAGTCTTCCAAAAGTAAAAGCCTTAAAAACCGTACGCACACCATCATTGTTTCCTTTCGCAAGATGTCATTATTATTATTATCTTTACACCCTTTTGCTTTTCGATATTGATAGAATAATTGAATGCTACAGAGAAATGTGAGTGATTGAAGGAATCTTTAGCGTCTCCTCTTTTGACTTTTCCTTTCCCAATCAAATTAAGCTTTCCATTTAGCAATGTGCTGATACTGACATACACACTTGTATTTTTCATATTGCTCAAAGAGCCATAAAGTTCTGAAAATAAGAAAATGAGACGCAGTTTCAGCCAGGCGCAAAGAAAACAATGGTCGACTTATTCACCTTCATCCTCCTGAAACAGCGGAAAAGAAATCGAACATAGAAGGTCAATAGTATAGAGCTCAGTATACCTGTGTATCATGCTAACATACATATGCACATATAGGAAAAAATAAAGAAATATTCCATTTCAGCAAACAGTCATTATATTATACCCTTCTCCTTACACTCTTCAGCTTCATGTTCAGTAGCCAAAACCAAAGTCATGGGTGTAAATGTATTCATCAATGGGACAATTTTCCTCGTGGGAGTACAGATCCGTATTGTTTATACTTTATATAGAAAAGGAGAGAGTTTTATTGGAATTTTTTGCTCGTGTATAAATGCAGAATGCAGAATGTTTCCCCACACGCTCAAAAGAAGGAAAACAAGCGGTATAGGTAGCTACACGCGGACGGAGTAAACAATATGATTTTTAATTTACCTCCCTCCGTGTCGAAAAGTCATAAAACGAAACAAATATGCAGACATACATACGAATGTCAAAATCTAGACAAAGGCTTCATCGGAATTTTTGGCAAGAATGAACCAAGTAAATCCTGTTTGATTTTTCATTCACTTACAGTCATCTCCTCTTAATTTCACAGGCTCACAACTCTGTTGCACATCGAATCCATGCTCTTATATGTATGTATAGGACAAATTTTCGGGAGTCGACGAACCAGTAAACAGCTGAGAGTCACCAGGGGAGAGTAAAAGTGGCAAGTGAAGTGGAAAACGGTAATGCGGCGTACACAACAAAGCGAGAAAACGCGAGAGGAAAAAGAAATGACTGTATAGCAAAGAGAGGTTTCAAGAAAACGACAAAATGTGTTGAGAGTTGAGAATACACACATTTTCCTACAACTTTTCTTTTTCCGTCTCTGTCTGGACTGTATGATATGGTACAGATGCATGTTTAGCCGTGTAGACTTTGTATATTGTAACATAGTATACACAGTTTACATTATTTGCCCTCGATTCTCTACTTCACTCCACTTCACTCTGTGTGTGTGTGTGTGTGTGCCTACTCCACAACAGAGAAGGCGACCAGCGAGTGTGAGAGCGAGAGGAAAGGAAGAAGGACGTCAATGCGTGGGCGAGAAGAAAGCTGGAGCAGGAGAAAGCAGAGAAAGCATTAAAGTGAAGGGCAGAAAGGCGAAGAGCAAAACGAAAGGGGAAAGCACACACATTCATGTGACAAGTAGGCGTTTTCCTGCCTGGTACTTTCCCTCTATTCCTTTCGATCCCCCATAGCCCATATTCAATCCACATGTACTAGCATGTACATAGTAGTAGAAACATGCACAGTTTTATGCACCAACTGCCGCTATGTTCTGCGATGCTGTTCCTGCTACTGGTTACGATATACACACTTCAAATCCAAATCCAAATCCTGAATCCTCCGTCATTTCCCAAAAGACAGACAAAAGGCGGCTGAGCTAACAAACAAAGTGTACGTATGTATGTACATTTTATGTGTATATACCAAACCAACTTTCGAGCTGACCAATAGCCATTACACAGACATTATTACTTTTCCGCTAGTTGTTGTGGTCCACTTGATGGCGCATTGAAATTGAGTGTGTGTACATAATAAATGAATGTAGATATTAAACACAGACTGCCGATATTCACCTTTCCCTCGAGACCACAAAGGAACCAGAGCCAAAAGGTGTAAAACGTATGGACAGACTGTAATTAAGCCTGGGAAACTGTGCTTTTAATTGCGAGGAAAATTCTGCACTTATTTATGTATTACAAGTTCAAAAGGTGCAGAGCAGTGTGTGATATTCATTATACAACATACACACTGGCGAATTTCCCGGATCGTTCTAGTTATTTTCTCTGTGAATGTTGAAGTTTATGAAGCATGTAAAGTAGGCACATGTACTTCATATTATAATATGGATGTATTTTACGTATAGAGATGGGTAAAATATATGCCTAGGCCAATTCGTCGAAAGAGTCAGAATGCGATTGTTTTTTACGTCAAGCTGAGATGTATGCAAACACAAGCAACAAACAACGCTTTGTTTGATTGAATGTACAAAAAACAATGAATAATTTATGTAAAGGTATTGCAGACAATATTTCCGCACTTAAAAGTGTTGCTGCGCAACCCACGGCTTTCAAGCGTGTAAGTATATCTAGAGAGTCTATGTGATAGCTACATGAATAAGTGTTTAATATTGAATATCTATTTATTACATGATTTTAAAGTAATAATATGGAAGAAACCTCAGAGGCAGAAAATACAAAATATTTTCCCTTTTATTTATGGAAAATGTCAAAAATGTAAACAAATAATACTGTGCTTACGTAAACAACACTTCTGACGTTTCATTTGAAATTTTTGGGGTGGGAATTTTTCGTTTGACTTTTTTCATACTTGTGGATCGTATGTTCAACTTGAATGTTTGTGGCATGAATTCTTACTAACTGCCCCCTCTTCTTTTCTTTCCATTCTTTTGCTCTGTGCAAGTACATCGTCTGGTTTTTTTTGTAAAATTGTAGGTTGTAGTCTTGCTGTTTTTATTTACTAAAAGGATCTTCCCTTGTTTTTATGCGTAGAAATGAGTTTCTCCCACACAAATTCTCTGCCTCTCTCTCTATTTGATTTCTGTGCAGAAAGAATTTCAAAGGTGGATTGTTTCGATTTTAACTTCACCCGGTGATCTAGAATTCAAAGAATTAAATGTCTTGTTGGCAATACAATGGCATTTTGTTTATTTTAATCTTGTGCTTATACCGTATATTCCAGATGCTTCAAAACGAGACAAATGCGTGAAATGTCGTACTATTGAGACACGTCTTACTAAAAAGAACCACACGGTACTTGAAACATGATTCTCGAGGTCCCGAGAAGCCCTGGGCTTTGAGAATTGCTACCGTATTGTAATAAATACCTTTAGTATTCTCATGCCTACATATACACAATATAGTGCCAGCATTATACAAAAATTAGTGTATTCTTTGATAATATATTTTTGCTTGATGTACATTTTTCTGTGGGAACTCTTGGTGATGTCATGTTTCTAAAGTCTCCGTGGTCAGTGAGCTACAGTAGCCTCAAAATACTTGCGATCCACGATTGCTATTTTGTATGTTTATTTCGATACACAAAATAAAAACATTTGAAAACTTATCTCATTACAAATATCAACAACCTGCTAGCCCCCAAAGTTGGTAAAACATGGCGTACATAATACCCACATAAATTATGCATCATCTGTATTGAGAGAACGAACTGAAAAAAAACAAATTGTATAGTCGTGCATGTGTCTGTTGTTTGTGCCTACTGAGTAGGAGTAGAGCGCTTTACATAATTTTTCCATGGCTTGGAATTCAGAATGAACGACGAAAGAGAGTCTAAAACGAACAACTTTTCCGTTTCGCCTTTTACACTTTCCCTAACTTTTCCGTTTGGTTTCAGCCATGAAGCTTTTACTAATACATACAACCAGAGACAAGGCAACAGTTGACCGGAACTTCGTTTGGTATGTGTGTAACTACGCGGAGAATGGATTAAAATGGAATATGGTAGACAGTACAAAGTTGGCGTACATGCACCACACACTGGGCTGAACTTTAAGAGTCAGTTGAGAGAGTAATTAAAAAGTATATTAAAAACAAAACAAAAATGGTTTGGTTTTGCAGGTACATACCAAATAGCACTAGCCCATTTCAATGAAAATTATCATGTATTCACTATACATTATACATTATTTAGTTACAAAGAGAAAAATTTACCCGTATGCCTTCTATAGAAGGATATTCAAGATACATGCATGATAGAGACTGCCTATCTTACTTACTTGAAATAGTTGTGCATTTCATTCGGAATTTAGTGGATTTTGTGAGCAGTAATTTATTATTGAGAGCGTACTGCAACTAGCCAAATACAAAGGTACTAACCACCAGTGCAACAAATTTCAACGAAATCATAAGGCTAAAATTGAACATCGACATTGATGATTCTATGAACATTTGTCTTTGTACATTCTGTCTGTGAATTGCATCATTCCGTTCAAATGAACTTTGGCGTTCCCATTTATATACTTGTGTACAATGTACAATTCTAAAATCCTCCCATTTATTCCTACAAAAATCAGTGTAAACCGGTTAGATGGTGGAAATTTGGAGATTATAGAATGAAGATCAAAGGTGGGTGAATCTGGTATGTGAGGACTAAACTATATCATCGGCCATTTCAGAGTAAAACATGTAATGTAAAAATCAAAATGATGACGATGATTACTAATGCTCAATATTTTTAGTAGTTTTTAGAGTACAAGCCTAAAATTATGTAAAGTGATAGGGTGGAAAGTAACATTGCAAAAATTTTTTAGTCGCATTCTTCTACGTCATACAAGATACAAGCTGAGACTTTGATTTTCTAAACGAATCTTGAACATACTATTTTGTGTGTAACATTCCACTTTTCAAACAGGTGTCTGAAAATTGTGCAAAAATCAAAATCAAGTACCTGTAGTACAGTGATTGAGAGAGATATCTCTCTCAATCGTCTTCTTGCAAAATAGAATATCAACGGTACAATTTGTACTAGATTGTATGTAAGTTCTCGACAAAAAAATGCTACAAAGAAATAACGATGAAATATATTATTCGTAAGGAGATCATTTTAAAGGATGGAAATTAAGAAGAAAAATAAATCTCTCATCATAATACATACTCCTTTCCATCTTGCTGGCTTGTACTTCTCCTTTCTCTGCAATTACTTCATATCTTCATCCTCTTTCCACCCACCTAAACTCATATTTTTGGAGCCATCTGCGTCTTCTCTTCGTCCCATTAGATTACATTATGTAAATTACATATTATATTATCTATCATCTAGTTATACGATATGGTATGCATCAAAAAATGAATTAGACACACAGGGAAACTTTTCGTCAAAAATCCCTGTGTTCAATGACTTTCGTCCTTCGTAATCATCAAAAGCGTCTCTTGATATTATCCTCAATCGCAGCAAGGCACAATGCTCCATACCAAGTGACGAGAGTGAGTACTATATAGACACTTCGTTTTATCCTCATAAAATCGTACTTATTTTCAAGAGGATGACAAGATCACAGGGAAATATTCTGCTGGGAACCGGGGAAAAGAGCTAGATGAGAGAAAATTCTCAGTCTCAGCCAGTTCCGTGGGAAAAGAAAAAGGAAGGATGAATAAAGTTGATCCCTTTTACTTAGTAATATATTATGCACATCATAAGATATAATAGTAAATGAAGATGATGAAGATGGAGATGGAGAAGTAGATGGAGAAGTAGATGTGGAAAAGGAAGAGGGAAAGGGAAAAGCAGCAGACGGAAACGGGAAGGATGATGCTGGTGATCTATCGATCCATAAACGAAGGTAGGATCTTCTTCCCTTCTTTTTGTACCAGTTTTTCCTCCCATTCTATTCCATTCTCCATCATATCCTGATGTCCTAATATTTGATTACATTCTATTTTTTCCGCCCTTCATATACGCTCTCTCACTCTCTGCTACTTTTCTCAGGCACCATCAGAAAAATCGGAGCTCTTCAGCAGTGTACAATGATTCGTAGCTTCAACTGTGGGTTTGAAGTAGAAACACGTATCCGTACATACACTCACTCCATTGGATTGGCAAAGAACGGAGTAAAAAATATCTGCTTTTGTATGTACAATGTACATATACTTTGAGCCTTTCTATTCTTTTTTCTTACGTTTTTATCCATTACATTGTATTGTATTGTACAATTCTCTTCTTTTTCCTCCTTCTACATCTAACAGACCATCTCATTTTTTACAACCTCAAACTATGGCTACAATCTCTCAAAGTACACAAAGTTTGACAGTTTGGGAAAATGGAAAAGGATAGCATGGAATGTTAAAATTTCTTTATGCCATCCGCCATTTAGCTTTATAAAAAATATTTTTTGTCTCCGACGACTTATACATTGGCAAAATTAGACATTGAATAATGCATAACTCACTGATTTCCAACTTTGTTTGCTACTTGAAAATTCGGACATGTTTTATAAATATTTTGTATTCTTCTTTGTATTCAATCCCTAGGTATTGTACGTTCACATTTGTAACGGTGGATTCAGTCTTGCCTTCAAGTTATTAGATTTTTTGGTAGAATGTAAAAAATCAATGCTGAAATTTTAAATTTGGCCTATACAAAATGGCAAAAGTCGTGTTATGTTTACGTTATGTTTACAGTATATGTATAATGTATACACACTATACAGAATACACAATCACAACATCATTGATCTCGTACCGTTCATTAGCATACATATTGTTTCCTTCTTGAAAAAAGAAAAACATGTTCTTGGAATTCAAATAAGCCAAGAAGTATTGAATGCCTTCTGTATTACTGAAGGAGAATACATGTTACGAAACGAAAAAAGATAGAATTATGGAACAGCATAGACAAGGAAAATCAAGCTTATAAGTCAAATTAATATTGTATCTATACATAGTTAGTTACTTCAACTTTATCCATACCAGTATTAAATCTTGACCTTTGTGGTTTGTACGTCACGTTTTGTGTATCCGTTTTCTCCATAATGAGAGTAGGAGAAAACTCTGATCGCGTGTGCATTGTAGAAGATAAAATAAATATTTTTGTAGTTTACTCTTATAAAAGTACAATGATACAATGGGATGAGAAAAGTCAAAGAAGAGGAAATCAATGACAATTATTGAAATCATTCTTGTATTGAATACTCCTACTCTGTTTCATTCCTTTATTACTTTGCCCATCATTTTGAGGTCACAAGGTACTCGTTTCCCCGTTCGTATTTCATTTCTCATTCCTATATTTCCCGAGAATCTCTAATATTCAATGAACAATGAACAAAAAGAGGCAGAGGTACATTTGTCATAATAACTTATTGAACTTGTTGGGTATACATTTCTTTGGCTTTTATGTAACATGTAAGTGTATATCATAGTATAAAATATAAAAGCATACAATATTGTACAACCGCAGGCAAAGAAATCATATGAAATAGACAAGAGATCCTTTAACCTTAATATTCGATATTAATGGTATGTACTTGTGGCTGTACCTGATGTATAATATATTTATAATGTATGATATTGTGGTACATCTAACAATTCTTCCATTTATTTCGCCTACTGACCTAACCCATACATGTATAATGTATAGTCATCACAGAAAGAGCCAAGCTGATGGAACACAAGGAAAACCCTTTACAGCATTCGTAAGCATTGACTTATTGAACTCAAGAGATGTAATTCTAGCGAACTGGCTAACTTTCATCTAGGGAGAAAAAGCAAGAGGAACTCTCATTTTGTATTGTCGATCTCCATCAACTTTTGCTCCATTTTTTCTCTCCAGCATGCGGACTGTTTTTTTCTTATAATGTCCACGGTGTTATTTCCTATGTACTGTACATATCATGCAATATGGTTTGTACATTGTACATATTTTTCGGACTCTGCTATACATAAATAACTCTGCTTTTCTCCTATTGTTTTTTGCTTTTTCCTGACGAACTTTGGACTTTTGTCGTACTTGGCCACGCTTAAGTAATTAAAGTCACAAGTCACGCACTGGAATAGCATCGGCTCTTCGTATTATTCTGTTACACTTGATACGTTGGATAAATCAAATAGTTCCGGAGAGTACTAATCGTACATAGCATTAGTGTGCATGCAGATGTATACAGAGATATAAATATTTATTATTCTAGGAGATACATAATATACGAACGGAAACAAATAGTACATAACGAGACATTTCTACTTTTTATACGTTTCGATTTTCGATCCAAGAATTCGTATAGTTAGTATTGATATGTATGTATGTATTTTTCGTATACATAAGCAATGAAAAAAAGTCCGAGATTAAGCTTTGAAGCTGAAACAAAGGAATGTAAGAGCAAAGTAATAAACAAAATAATCCCCTCATTAGTTACACACGGAAAATATGGTACGTCATTGTCATTGGAAATACTATTTACTGTACCTGCACGGTATACATATTATGGAATACGTGCATACAAATTACATAATAATATGAGAAAGAATATTATCACAGAATCGGTGGATAGTCAAGATTTTGGATAAAAAACCCGGATCTCGATACTTATATTCAGTCAATGAAAATTTGATCTTCTTGAGAGACAGCGAAATCTTATTAAGATTATCAATTCCACAGAACCCACGCTTATAATATTTTCATTAATGCTTCTTACTATTATGTATTATTTATAAGAAGGTCCTTGTGATGGGTGATGAGTGGGTATGGGTATGCATAGAAATAATGCTTATTGTATAGTATTATAAAAGCCTTCACATAGAACATTAACTTTATACTTCTTAGACAAGAAAATCCTTTATGACAGTATTGAGAGCAACAGGAATCCTTTGTCTTTCTTTTTACAGGAGCTTTTACCTCGGGCTTGATTATATTATAATGAGGATCACAATACAGGAATCGAAGACTTTAACCAATGAGAAAGGAATGGATTTGCACAAAAAACTCACAGTCCTTCCCCTTCACTATACACATGTACATGTACATATAAGTAACACTAGAGGAATAATACATCCATAATAATATTCAATACAATATAATTGTAAGCATTTCCGTATCAAACGCCGAGAATCAAGTAAAAGGTACTTATAACTTATAATGAGAGTGCACATGATTGACTCGATCGATAACCGTATGTATATTGTGAAACAAGTAAAGCTCTAATTGTGCGAGTTTTATTTTTTTTGTCCGTCTATACATGTATCATACTATATTATGCGAATGTACAGTGTACAGTGGCTCCTGGATGAATTTATATTGATTACCCATTATTATCTACCTTATACATACATAATAGGTACATACATATACATAACGTGTCGATAGTCTATATTGTTACTGATACGATATTGCACGTCATAGACATTCGTGAGTAAGTTTCCCGGTTTCTCTTGTAGCTGCACAGTAGCATTGTAGTTCGTTTAGGCTGCAAAAATAGATACTCATTAAAACATGGAAGAACAATCTGAATTCTGAATGGCTCTCCGGTTTTTTTTATCGATTTCCATGTACCATGTATGTATCGCACAATGAAGAATGACGACTTCACGTCATGCGAAATAGACTGGTCTATTTTTTCGTGGAGACGAAGAAGGAGTAGGTAGTCATCATCTATGAGGACCCATCTGTTCTTTAGATTAGTCATAAGTATGTAGTTTGTATAGCTCTTTTTATATATATGGAGGTTATATTTTTTACATTTCACCCACTGACTGACTGACTGACTCGCTGACTATATCTGGTCTATCGGGATGGCTGGCTGATGAAGCCAATCTTCCATCTATGCAACTCCATCAGATCGCACATACTACAAATTTTTTGTGATGGGAAAGAAATCGACGGAGAATAAGTTTCATTCCATTTTCCTGGAATCATGATAAGACGAATGAAGACGACTCCTTTCTTCGTTTACTTTCTTTTTCTTCTCCATATTCTGTCCATGTATACATACATATGATGTAACTTCTGGAAAGTCAAAATACCTTTGCTCCTCACAAGCGTAAACATTTATTATGCTACTGAAATTGAAATTCCAAAAATAAACAGGGAAACTTTCTTTCTTCTAAACTAATCGTGAAAGCAGCCAAAATAAATAAGAGGTGTAGTATCTATATTTTATATAAAAGTGTGCAACGGTATGCATGCATTGAGCATAAAGGGCTTCTGATTTTGTATGATTATTATTTTTCACATTTTACATGCACACGCCAAAAATACAAGCAAATAAAATATAAAATCTTAAAAAATGTAATCTTTTTGCCCTTTGGTTTCCATGTAAATTACTGAGGTACGAAAGGTCGAGACACAGGTCAACATGGTCAAAAGTGGGTTCATCAGCTGGAGCTGGGTATAAAAAATCATAAATTGACATATCGATTCCCATTTCGAAATTCAATGTCTTTCGGTGAGCAATGTATGATGTACATTGTACATCAACGGTCAACGTTGAGTGGGCGTTTTCCACTATCATATTTTGCTCTTCATGTCCCGACTAGACTAATATGTAATGAGTAATGACAATAATATTTTATGTCATTCCGCCCGCGTTCTTAGAACTTGTGTGCTCCGTTTTCCATTCCATTTGATTTGGACGCGTCCTCCTCAGATGACAATAAAATGACTATGTAATAAAGTTTTGGAATTTCATTAAATTATTGATCACAGACATTTCAGTGTTTCTACTGCAGCGGATTATTGGACATTGCTGTAGAATATCCGTTGTCCATACTGCTACTGTACTGGGGAAGAGAAGAAGGATGCGCATGATTGCAGACTAAAGAATCAAAGACTGGAGATACTTTTTTGTACCTGGCATAGAATAGCCACCAAGAAAAAAACTTCAACAGGTAGTCAATTTAATGCTGACCACAATATCTTTCCTATCAATATAATATTATAGTCTAAAAGTCTCCTTTTATTCATGTTAAACACAAGGTAAACTGTTCACTGTTCATATTATCTTGCCATTTACACTCCGTTCGTATTACTGAAAATGATGACTTGATGCACATATCTGATATCTGACTATGCTTTGCGTGGGGCATAGTACATACTACACTATACAATATACTGTACTATCTATTCCACAATTTTATGAATATAGAGCCAGCACATAATGTCCAGTGGCAAATTGATGACAAATATGGACGACTCGAACTGTCCGTGGTAAGTAATCTGTCCATAAAATTGATAATAATGGACGGAAAAAATGTAGCACCGTGTTTTTCTACGTCACACACACAAACACATATGAGCGTTTTTTCATTTTTCATTTTAGGGGAATCGTTGATAAGATGTATAAAGAATCGCTATATGAGCCGCTGTGGGACTGGTTTGAGTCAGCCTTAAACTGGTTTGATGTGGCGATTGATCCAGAAATTGATAGTGATGTAGAGATGGAGAAAACTTCCCCTGATGGAACAACGTCACCTTCATTTGGCGGTCTATTTCCAGCGTTGACGCTGGAGAACTGGAAATCTGTTTTGGCTGTGAGCATAATGTGAGTTAAGTTTGTAATTGTATGTAATTTATAATTTTATTTTAACAGCTCACGTTCCAAGACAAAGGGAAACACGACATATGTTAATGATCTATTTTTTCGTAAATGTAAAATAAGTACTATAATGGCACATTTTGTTTTTTGAAATTCAGGACAATCCTAAGCATATTATCGTGTTTTCTGAAATTGTACTATGACATCTCGGTCTTCTACTACCAGTATTTAGCCCACGAAAATGGAGATTTTTATAATGGCTTCAATGATCGAGTTGAGAGAAGTCGATGTAGAAGGGGATGATGATCAACAAAAGTTTAGAGGCGTCAGCTCCAATAATCCTAATAATATCGTGTTTAGTACACCAAACCGGCGATTCATATAAAGTTATTCATAAAAGTCACACACGGTGATTCTATCCTACTTCCTACTTTGAATAATTTATTCTCGTTAAAATTTTAATTTATCTTGGTTTCTAACTTGAGTTATTTTGAAAGATATAAATGGTACTGCTTATTGTTTTAATTAGTAATTAATACCTAATTCGTACCTATTTTACATTGAAGTTAAACGTTATCATTTGTCACAATTTTTCACAGCTGTTATACTTTGAATTTTTTGTTTACATTGTCTTCTGTTTGGTATTATTTATGAATATTATTTTCGTCCTTTCATTAGATATTAGAAGTCAGAAATTGTTTTGCAATGGTTTTTGCACGTTGAAGTAGTATCATTTTATTCATCTTGAAGGTCCATGTCTCCGTGTTATTTACGTCATTCATTGTTTTGATTTAAGTATAAAGCATATTATAAATTTTGTAGTAATCTAGTAAATGAAAATTTTATTTTTTCGCATGTTATCCCATGAGGATAAAAACAAAGACAAATAAATAAATCTGAAAATGTTTTCTCCGTTAGCTTTTAGAAGTAGGAACGATATTTAAATTCATTTTTCAATTCATAGAATTCAATTATTAATTTTCATATATTTCGTCTACGATGTTCCTTTTAGGTCGGTGAAGACCGAGGACTCGAGTATAACACATAACACGCACTAGAGAATCGATTGATTTGTAAGTCAGGCGTATGTAAGTCACACTTACATAAGTATTATAATACGTCGTACATATGGTATGAAAAACATGAAGCGAAGGATACAGCGTACAACAAAATAATGACCGCAAAACATGATTATTACACAGCTATTTTACTATGAAATTATTAAAGGTTCCAGCTGCACTTGTTTGCTTTTGAAATTCGTACATGTCTATGTACTGCACATACTTATGTTGCGTACTACTAGATATTATGTGGGGGAACAACATGTTGTCATCAGGCATCGTATATAAAAGACTTGACATTCAAAGTCATGATTGCTATTCAGAAAACACAACATTATGCCTTGTGCTTGAGCCAAAGCAAGAGTGCAAAACAGCATTTAGCTGGAAACTGGAAATGGTGTAGAATATGGAAGTTGTGGCTTCGCATATCATTTTATCCTATGGTATTTTGCACATGCATGAACTTACAAGTAAAGTGAGTGTGTCTATAGTTTTGGCTGGTAGTTTAAATCGAATTGAAAATTAAACTGGAAATGGAAGAAAGCAAGTTGGCGTTTGAACTCGATCAACACTCTATCATACTTACATCACCTTTTCAATGCACACACGATTCTGATAGATTGGAGGTTGATGTAAATAATGTTTAAAAAATTTTAATAAATGCAAAAGCTCCAATAAAAAATGATCTTGCTGTTTAAACTTCCTACGTATCAGGAAAGAAAATAATATAATATGCAAGTTCATTATGTTTACCCTCCTTTGTATAGCCTTCAACTTCAATCACTTTTAGACTACGTCTCATTTTGTACTTTGTGCATATTACTTATGTAAAAATGTATACAGATACATACGTTCATACACCCAAGACGATAGGACAAAAGTTGTGACGTCATTCAATGTAAAAGTAAAAAATCTACAGTATTATAGCCGCTCTCTGACAAGGAAATAAACGAGAGAAAAAA
Source organism: Sminthurinus bimaculatus (assembly GCA_034698285.1). Taxonomy (NCBI): domain Eukaryota; kingdom Metazoa; phylum Arthropoda; class Collembola; order Symphypleona; family Katiannidae; genus Sminthurinus; species Sminthurinus bimaculatus. The sequence goes on along the minus strand of JAQIVE010002753.1, from coordinate 3,590 downwards.
ATAAACAAAAACAAGAGCCACTGCAAGTCGTCCCACACACAAGACTTCTCTTTGCGTTGCTTCAGTTTATTTATTATACACTGTGCTGCTATAGTGTGCTGGCAAGAGCCGAGAGTCCTTTTGATAACTGAGCCAAGTTTTAGAAAAAAAGAAGGCGAGGAAGAGAAAAAAATGGATTGGCGGAGGAAACAAAAGGAAATAGAGAGAAAGTAGAACGTAGAACGTTGTAATGGGTGTAATTTATAATTGTGTATGTTGCGTATTTCTCCACTCACAAAAACAGTATTATATTACAGTGGCCAAGCTTAATTTTTTCATTCTCTAATGTTTAACTCGCCCTTGCTTTCCCATTGCTGCCTTGTTTTACTTAATTATTCAAACAACAGCACAGCATAAAAAAGAATACTAGAAGGTTTAAAATGTAAATTGTAAAATTTAAATCGAAATCTAGAATGCGAATGCTCCAACAAGGTTTCAACTAGTATTGCAACATATTGCATCATCCTACATAAATAGTGCATTGTCACTAGAGCATTGTCTTAGTGACAATTGAACGTTTTCGCAATGGTTTTACCGTCGGAACAGTAAAACAGCTTACCCAACTGTGGATACTGAGAATTGAGAATAAAAGAAAGGGAGGTATGGAAGCTGAAAATTAAAGCTATTTTCCATTTCAGTCCTCAACATTTTGTCGTACATTATTATGCTGGAAAAGTCATCCAGTAGAACGTTTTTGTAAAATAACATCCATTTAAAATAATGTAAGGGGAAATAGGATGAAAATGAAGTAATAGCACTAATTCAAAATGCAATTTGGAAAACAGCAAGAAGTATCCAACTCATTATGACTGTGGAAAAGTACTGTCAAAATAAATAAAGTACTTTCAAAACAAGCTAAAATAAAATGCGAAATAACAAATTCTCTATTTACAAGCAATGATTATAGCGACCAGTGTAAAAATGACAACAGACATCATTTTTAACGACAACAGCAAACAGCAACAACAATTTTGTAATATCATTATTATTGAAAATTATGATCATGCATAAATTGGCTGGAATTTTGGATAGAATTTCGTCTGTACTGTTTATGATATTATTGTAATAATACCTATAACATGTTGCTCTTGTCCAAATTAAATATCAGTTAAAAGTTCAAATTTCGACGTAGAAAGACGCCGAGACAAAAGTGCTGGACTATAAATGATCGTAAAGTCAAGTCTGACTTTAAAGTCAAGTGTCACTACAAAATGAAGGGCTTTCTCCTCCACATTATAGTATGCTACAATGTAGTGTCTTAGTCTGACCGAGGACAATTTAATTTATAAAAGATAATGTGCACTATAATTGAATGTGAGACACATGATGTAAGTATATTCAATATTATAACATGTAAAACTATACATATTGTAATGTTGAAGAAGATGAGGTTGACAAATTTTGTTCCATGTCTCCCAAATGTCGGCCATATTGCAAGTTTTATTATAATATGTACCGTATGATCACATTTAGTAGTACATGCCATAGAAATTCTCGATTCAATATAAATTACATGTATGTACATTGTACATATTATACTGTATGGCTAAAACCCCTTATAGTGATACAATACTTCTAAATGAGATTATATATAGTACGAATCCTGCGTCCTTTAATCGTATAAAGTTCTTCTCCCTTATGAAATGATGTGGATCTAGACGAATTTTGGTTTTAATGGCTAATTGCTAATTGACGTCGACATTAGCCTTCGTCTCCAGTCAACTTGAGTATGCAAGTTTTCTTCTAATGGCTTCATAAAGTCCGTAAAAGCATTCGCCAGCCCACATGCTCAACATTGCTCCTCCCGAAGGTTAGCAGTTAAGCTGTAAAGAGCCTAACATTAAAAACAATTTTCCAATGTTTAAATTCAAAATCGATCCCTTTTTTATACTGTAATCGTTTAGCTTCTACAGTGGTTGGACAACTTTATTTGAAACACTTTTCCAGCCTTTATACTAAGAGCATTATGAACCAACTGTGGAAACAATTTATACCGCCTAATTCTACATTTCATGTAGGTTATGTTTCTAAAAAGTTTCAGTCATTCGGGTGGAATTATACCCGAGAAAAAAATTATTGAAAAAAATGTCTCAAAAAACAAGGTTCCAAATCTTTGTTGACCTGTCCTAGAATGGCAGTTTGTTTGACGGTTGGAATAACTCTATTGATAAATAGAGGGGACTCTTCTCAAGTAGTTCACCAATTTTCATTTTCCAACTCAAAGCAGGAAAAGAAATATTGAGATTTGTATAGCATCAAATCTGATAGGACAAATACCCGTGCCATAAAAATGGGCCAGAAATCGGCCGAATTCGTCTCAAATTTGCACTTATTCGGGTAAACCGTAGTTAAAGTATACAGAAATCGGCAAAAATTTGGCCCATTTTCACACACGGTTGTCCACAGACTTGTATTTATGCTAAAAATCAACTTTCACATGATACTTTTTGAGTTAAGTTCACACTTTCACACCGGCATAGAGACGTAACTCGAAATTATTTGTATACATGACTACTTGAGTACCTTAGCTAACTGTCCCAGTGGGATTAATTTTTTTAATTGACTTGCAGGACTTACGATTAACAAAATTTAAAAACAACAGAGCGGCGGAAAATAGGAGTTTTGGAAATCTTTTTTTCGAGACATTTTTTTCAATAATTTTTTTCTCGGGTATAGTTCCACCCAAATGACTGAAACTTTTTAGAAACATAACCTACATGAAATGTAGAATTAGGCGGTATAAATGGTTTCCACATTTGGTTCATAATGCTCTTAGTATAAAGGCTGGAAAAGTGTTTCAAATAAAGTTGTCCAACCACTGTATTTAACGTTGGCATTTCCTTATTGAATAAATTGACATTTTTGGGTTTGTCCAACTTCCCACTCAAATCGATATTCAATAGTAACCAATAGTCATAAAGACCTGAAAATTTCAAATTAATATCTCAAACTGTTCTTGTGTAATATTATACTTCGAAAGAAAATCAGGTTAACACGACGATTTTGCTTGTAAAAGTGTACATAATACATACATGATCATTCTGACAAACTCATCAATAAGTTCAACCCTAGGGTCGTCGTATCGCCCCCTTTGGTTTATTTAAACTAAGAAAATGATTTGGTTCCAATCGGTTAAGGATTAGAGGTCGCCCAGGGTCCTTTAAGTTAGAATGAGGATTTACATTCAACATTAGCTTTCACTCCAAAAGAGAGCATGCTTGGGGTGGAGAGTGACGGGGGCGATCTCATGTCAGAAGTTAGAAAGTTAATTGTTAACGAATCGCGTGTAATACGAAAATTGTTATACAACAGTGTTATACCGGGTTATTTGATATCCGCCACCAGTTGTTATGCTGCAAATTGTTATACTACTAGTTATTGTAATGCCAGTTGTTATACAACAATAATTATGCTACAAAATTTTATGATTATTTATTAAATTAAAGTACGTTTGGTAATTATAATCATTAGAACAAATTAGTTATTGAAGAATTTTTAAAATATTTTTTCACGATGTGACTTTAATAGAAAGGCTTTTGCGAGTTTTACAG
>JAQIVE010002752.1:0-18807 GCA_034698285.1 Sminthurinus bimaculatus | reverse complement strand
TAACATACGTGATGGAAAATGATGGAAATTTTTTTTCGTTTTTTCAATGATTGAAAGATTGAAAGCCAACGTTGATATATATACAATGTACATTGTACGTTGCATATAGAGAATATGCCGATGGTGGTTCATTTGTGGCAATGTTGTTTTTCAAGAAAAAATAAATAGCTCCGTCTGCTGTATACATATACGTATATGCACATAGAAATTGTCCATTGTATATTGTACGCCGTATTGAAGCAAGCAGCAGACAATAATAAAGCCTTCCTCTTTTTCCGGAGTCATAGTAGTAGAAACTCTTGGGTTGAAAACATGATTTTCTTCCCTTACTTCCAGTTCAGCTGGGTTTTTATGAATGGAAGTCTGTGTCTAAGGCTGCTTCTCGCTGAAAAATGTACAGTGTGTGTACAGTGTACAGTATCTGTAAACGCAATACCCGCACATGGGAGATAGATAGCAGGAGTACATTTATCATGCATTTCTCAATATATCTATCTGTTTATAAACTATAGGTAACTGCATGCCATTTTTACCACACTAACTAAAACCAAGAATTATGCATGGAATATTTTCATCTATGTAGTGCTGATGTACACATATTTAGGCAGAAGAACGTTAGCTCATAACTCACAACCAACTCTGACGCAGAAAATGAGTACAGTATAACAAACGTATAGAGGAAAGTTGGAAATAGACATTACACGTTTTATTATTGTATATAGTCACATTGTGAAAAAACGGAATAGTGTAAAGTGCACAGAACGTGCAAACAGTAAAATTCATTTATACCGTGCTCTATCATAAGTCATGTACAGTGACATGTAGGAGATTGTAAGGACAGCATGTGTTACGACGTAATCAGTCACAGAACCCCAACTGCTGATTTTTAGGAGCTAGCATGTGCAAAAATTTAAACAAAAAATCAAATAAGGTGCAAACATATTATAATTGTTTGAGTATGAAATAAAACAATATAACTATCGTTGCCATGTTGCCACGATTAAACCGATAAAGTCCGAAAAACTACACTCAATGCTTGTACTTGTTACACGCGACTTTTACTGTATTTTATTTCTACATGCAGTACACATGCCGCGAAAATTTGAAGCCCTGCGCTAGAAACCATCTCCGTCTGTGCTACAAACCAGATGAGTCTTTCATGTGTACACTGTACACCGGCTACATATGTGTGTGGTGTGTGTTTAGGTTGGATGGAGTCCATAGCACATATGACCGTCCATTTTTACTATGTACAATATACAAGGATGAACGTCCTGGATGCTCCTTTTATAATAATAAAAACAGTCTCCTTTTGCGTTTTTGAATGCTCCGTATTATTATTTTTTTAGCCGCTCCCGGTTCCTTGCTTATCTCTACGTACTAAATTTTCTACACTCTTCTTTTTTGCGTTTTTCCGTCTTATAAAATCTTTATCTTTTACTCGTTTTTAAGCAGGAATGGAGAAAAATGCATTTTTGTTTTTTGCGAGTAAGGAGACAAGTTGAACATTTAAAATGAAGAAAAGTTCTTCGGCGCAAGTGTATTCATGTTATAAATTTCAAACACAAGAAAGTAAACTTGTAGACAAGTGCGAGTAAGGTGGACTTGGAAAATGTATAGTTAAACCACGAAAACGTGTAGGGCATAAAATCTCGTCATCACATACAAGAAATCTAGAATCCGTTGAATTTTTTCACACAACAATAACATGTGTGCATTCATTAATCTCTGGTTCCATGGCACATTTGGGTTTGTATTTAAACATATTACATATCATACTATTTCACTGTGGTGTGATATGTGCATGTAAAATTGAGGTACCTGTTTTGAAAGCTATTATTATAAAAAGTCTAGGGAATATTCCTTTTTTATTCGGCCAGTGAAAGTACTTTTTCTCCTGTACAAAAATACAAAAAATATGAATGTCTCCCTTATTGCAAACTACAACATTAAAATTTAGAAGAAAATACCGAAAATTCAGCAACCAGTGCGACAAAGATCATCATTTTGTTTCGTGTTTCCTTTTCTATTTCTTGCATTGCGTCGTTGTACTTCTTCTCGTTAAAAACCTGTTTGAGAAGGAAGGAAAAGTAACATTTTTTTCGCATAGTATATATTCTGGCACTCGTGCACTATCCGCAGTATGTATGAGAAAGAGAAAATGACACGAAGAACTGGGGAACGAGAGGAAGATAGCAAGCATGCAATTTATACTTACTTGCCTGGATAAATGTCTGTGTGTCTGTCTGCCACTAGTGAGCGAGTCAGTGAGGGACGGGGTGAGCGTGTGCTTGTCTATGTGTAGGGAAAGCGGAAGAAGCGTTTACATTACAGATAGTGATGCGTCTTGTCTCCTCCAGAGAAAAAAGAAAGGAAGTAAGAGATTCAAGTAGATGGTAGTATTTTATGTTTCAAACTAGATTCCATCTTTCTCCTGTTATTTCGTTTATACCGGGCGGATTTTACCAACGAATACAAGCTGCATCTTCTCTCCTATTTATATATGGATTCCGGGGCAACGCTTTTGTCCCATTAGGGTGCACCTTTAAAACGACAAGGAACTGAAAAAAGCGTCAAAGAAACCTTTAAATTGGTCCCAACATATAGAATATTAAAATATTAAAAAATTCCATCGTTCTTCTTCTTTTTCACCCTGTATCCATTCCTTGTATGTATTTGTATGGCATGACCAACATCACTGCTTGTCTATAGCTTACAGTATTGAAATTTACAATGGGAAAAAGAACAAGAAAAAAATCCAATGCTATTTCATCCTGCGTCATGTACATAGTAGCATTAGTTTGTTATTGATCTTAGAGAGGTCTGACATTTAGCATTTGTCTTAGATTAAATTTTAATTGATGCCACGATTACTTTTATTACTTTGTTCGTATTAATTTTTAATACAAAATTTGAAGATAGTGTTTAAAGACAGTTCATCAAAAATAATTTGCAGCTTCATGGAAGAACAGTTTTTTTTGAATGGTGCCAAACCTCTCTATTTCATTGCCATTTGTCCAATACATAAAAGCCTAGCCCATAAAAAATTTCCGTCACGCAAAGCCGTCCCATCTACAACATGAGAGAGAGAGAGAGAGATAGAACGAGAGAGGAAAATAGAGAATGGAATGAAAAGATCGGTGTTCTTTTGTAAATGTATCTTTCTCTCTTGTCTTTCTCGTGTCATGGAATGGCAAGGGTCTGCGTGTGTAGTGTGTATACTATATATACATATGGACAGTGTTGCGTGCAATGCCTTTACACTCATCATCCATATTCTGTATAATACACGGATATGTATGTGTGTTCTAGAACAATTGAACAGCACACAGTGTACAGTGTACAGCACACCTTGAAAAAATGCTTGCCAATCCGAATGCATATGGATGTATTTACAACATACATTGAACAGTGTTCAAAAGGTCTATCACACAGTCAACTCCAGAAAGTGCGACTCCATGTCCTAGAGTGACTCCAACGGGAAAACGGGACGTTCTTCGCTTTTTCTTGGATTATACGTGTCTTTGCCTGCACCCATCGAACAAATGCAAGTGTAGAGTACATACATACATATCAATATGCCAATATAATCTGGCCCTGGAACATTTCTTCATTTCTCTCAGTCAACAGTAGGAATACAAATACGAGCTAGTCAGGTTTTTTCTACCTTACTCAACTCAAAGCTATCCATCCGTCTGCAAGTGAAATATTCCTTGTAGAGTACACACATACACACATACATACATATGGAGTACGAAGAGAAGGAAATATCAACTTTCTACATTTATTCAAATTTTCACTGGAGCATTTCAAAGTATAGAGGATCTTGTACTATCCTACACAGAGCGAGGGAAAAGGTTAAGATGTAATATCAAGTATGGAACACGGTGCGGATGTTCCGCATCTACATTTTACATGTGTGAAAGTCAAAACACGGGAGTTCCCCGCCAGAGTTTTAGTTTTAGTTCCAACTCCAGTTCTGCCTTACTTTACATATTTTGCTTGAACTTGATCTGCTCATCTGCTTTCTCCCTGGCTCTGTCTATCAGCACTCGATATCCTATCCTACATAATTCTATTTCCATACTATACAAAAATGTATGATACTCGGCTGAATTTATTTGTCTGTACATAGTTAGGCATTAGATATATATAATATTTATATAGAGACACTGCATGCAATTTACCTTTCCTGTTTCATCCGTGTATAACTGGACTGTTTGCAGTTATAGAGACTAAAACCAAATCTATAAGTTTCTATTACATGTACAATGAACAGTTTACAGTGAGCAGTGACATGATTCATGTGGGATTTGCAAAAGGCATATTTTACTACACAATGACTGTATTTTGTACGTATTCACATCCATATTTGCATAGAATGTAGAATACAGACTGTAGACGACGGCTACAAATCTAGAGAATGGACTTGGTTCATTCATTCATTCATTCGTGTAACTTTCTCTTTACTGTTATTTCTCGACCAACCTTATACCTTGTATTGTGCATAGATACATTGTTATATAAAATGTTATATAAAGGCCACTTTGCACGGTGAGTTGTGAGATGAGGTGAAGGGATGAAATAAAGGGAAGTAAAACTGTAGACTTTGTACACACTGAATCTCTCTAATACCTGCAAATCCCTGCCACAACTACCATTGTGTAATACAAACGTCCGGAGTTTTGTTGGGGATTTCAAGTTTCCAACTAGAAATTTGTACCGTAGTCATATTTCCTCCGTGCAACGTAATATATATTAAATTTATGTTTAAGTACACGGGCAACGGAGTATCATAGAATTGTGAATTAAATGAGTGTGCGAGTCAAAGTTGTCGTCAAACAAAGTACACATGTTCTAGTTGGGCACAACTTTGTGCATTTATTTTTGAGAGTTTGAGAAACTTTCGAGGAAAATGAATAAGGCATTAGGCATAATGAAGGTAAAAGGTAAAATATTTTGTGAAATTGGAATATAATGCAAGGGAGGGGCCTAATTCTAAACTGTTTTTTAGCCATTTCAAAGTTTTTACCATTTTATTAACTATATTAGTAAATTTAATAATTTGTTACCAGCTACTTATTTACTTTTTTTAAACTTACTAACAAGTAAGGACTGAAAATACACGTCAAAATTTCAGTTTTTAAGCTCAGCGTTTATATAGCAACAGTTTTCCACCCTTCATTCGCACGTGATGTAAATCAATGTCCAGTTGTCAATGAAACTTCTCCTTAAATAATGTATTTATGTACAGATGACCGTGGAGCAAGTTGAGGACTGAGCAATGGACTAGAAATAGTTGGCTATTTTATCTGTATTTTATGAATCCTTAGAGTAGTAAAATATTCTCGGGTATCTATCGCGCGCCGAGTAATAATTTTTATACGTGGATCTCCATAACATTCTCACTCTGTACATTTCATAACAGTTGTATCGTATTGTATATGAACTTGCGATATCCAGTTATTGTATAAATGTGTTAATACTATGTCATATGCATTGTGTGTACCTATGTATGTATGTATGTATATACCCACGTTTTTATCGTCTGTCTCCCCTGAAGCACGTGGGACACGATCGGAGATAAGGTTTCATGATGCATAGCTGACAGTAGCAGTGCGTTCGGAGTCTGAAGCATATAATATATGTATGTGTGCGGTGTATATGGAAATTGGGGCAGTAGTTTATGCTTCATCTTACATCCATATTCATACGAATTTTGTACTATATATTTGTATTATGTACAATGCGTAGCATATATTGTACATGCTATACATCACCATCCAGAGGACGATGAAGAATGTTCTGCTGGGAAAAGAGCAAAGCACACAAAGACGGGAGGGAATTTCATGGATTTTCACTCACCGCCTTCTTGCTCCACTAAAAAATTAATTAATGTGGGACAATAAAGAACGTGACAAGGAGACGGTGGCGGGGAATAGAGAAGTAGGCAAAAGTTGAGAAAAATTTAATTACGAAAAGGCGAAAACCATTCTCCTTTTTGTTCTTTAGAGGAAAATCACAGGTTTATTTCACTAGATATTAATTAATATTATCATTATTACTACGATTGTTATCAGAGTACGTACATACATGTACCACGTACTATTAATATTTTACGAAACTAGAAAACTATCAACACTTGTAACGCACTCCAAGAACCGTATGACATGAAAAGTCATGTGAATTTTGAGTTGCCAGTTATGCGGACGAGACAAGGAAACGGGAATGTTGAGGAATCTTCGTGTGACAGTGAATGATATGATGGAAACATCCAACATAGTTTTTTGCTTTTACTTCTCGTTTCGCGAGCCAGCTTCTAATACAATGTGACAAATAAGATAACGTCTCCTGACAAAGATGAAGCTGTCGCCATGCTATTCATTTTTGGGGAAGAGCTGACAGTAAAATAATACATCAGAAAGAATACACGCACACACTCACGTACTTTTCTTGCACCACCACAAATGACAAAGATCACCTCGGAAAGGAGCAAAGGATGTGAACTTTGAAGAATCCTCCAGACGTTCCTAGGACACTCTGAGAAAATCGGAAGGAATCCACACAAATCTTGTCTCTCTTTCTTTCTCTTTCTAGTACCGCACAACACAATATATTTACGTTCCCTACCTTTCCATTTTAACATTTTCATAACATATATATACTCACAATGACGTGTAAAACGTATACATTATGCAAATGTTTAGCATTGAGCATTAACCTGCTTTTTCGAACAGGTACTTATGTGTCTACTGTATGCTTGCTCATGAGCTAAAAATCTAGAATTTTGAGGGGGAGCTACTAGAAAATCGAGAAGCGAACTCGGTAAGGACCCGTTTGGCGTGTATTAAATGCTTCTATCTACGGATGAAAGTCCACGGGGTATTTTCCCTTGTATTTCATCCTTTGCTGCTTCCGCTTCTCGTGTGTGTACACCATTATACATTATATTATACACATACATGTTATTATATATGGTCGTGTGGTTTGTGCACACTACTTACTAAAATAGGAGAATACACACTAACGATCAATGATCACAGCTCAGTGCTCAATGTTAGTCTGGTTGGTATCATGTACGTACAATGTACATATGTGTTTGATGTACGTGTGTTTGCAGGCGAGCGACTGAGCGAGCTTATCTTCAACTTATCCCAAATGTATATATTTGTACTTGAATTTATCCTTACATATATATATGCTCGCTGTACGGTTGTCGACATATGTGGTGCACATAAGCACATTTGAATTTATGTTGGCGGCAATACATATAAAACATGATTTTGGGTTCTGGATCAAGAAAACATATATGTATACACATACATGCATGTACGGAAAGAGAAAGAAGATCGGACACACTGTCTGTCTAGCTTTCTTTATATACACGAAGGATTAGTATAAATACATATTCATTTTTTAGTCTGCTTTTCCAGGGTAAGGTGTTGAATGATGTAGCTTGCAGCCATGGAAGAGGCAGAAAATAAGGAACGAAGGGTAAATATCATATTAGCCGAGAGACGCAACACATTAGTTTGTGTTCCGTTGTGCATCATACTTTATGTGTACTTTATAACTGGTGTAATACATTTTTACTCTTGCATAGTTTCACAACATGTTGTAACGTTACATGTATCTGCTGTGTACAGTACATTATTTTGTATGACTGTCTGAAAATATCTACACGGACATGCATTTACATTGTACATTGTATATTGTGAAGTCGGGCACATACGTATACTTGTATACGTAGGCAGGCTCTTATACGTAGGTACATATCGTAATAGCACATCAGATGAATGCGAAACCACCCACACTGATGATCAGAGCTGGGTTTGCTGTTGGATCTCCACGCCTGTGCCAGCATCGTTGGTTTTCGCAACAGCAAGTCGGCACACAACCGCTGGAACTAGCAATAGCACTAGCACTATCCAACAAAAAAGAAAAAAAAGCAAAGAAAGTTTTTGCACAGCTCGGGAGTTCGAGTGACATCCACGCATACCACACAATTCCATAGCATACCATTCCATTTCATGCCGTGCCATACCATACCATACCATACCATACCATTGAGTCAAAACAGCGAGAGGAAGAGTAGTGAAAGCGGGAGAGAAAGTAAGGCTATGGACTTGAGACTTGTTCTAGTTCTGGTTCTACTCTCTCGTAAGTACTCTGAGCTTAGTAAGAGTTTTTGTGTTATGTGTATTGCGAGTATAAGCAAAGCTGGCTCAATCCCTATAGATGGTCCTAGATACCACACACAACCACACCAGTATCTGCGACTATATGTAATATGTATATTCAGTGTATAATGTACATCTACACAATATAATGTATAATGGAGATTTCCTATGTGGAGAGAAAGTGAGAGAAAGTAAGTTTGCTTGCTACCTCGTCGACAACGACGACGACTTCTGAAAACGAACGAACGAACGAGCAACCAAAGAGAGAGAGAGAGAGAGAGAGAAAGAGTATAAGAGCACACGGCGTATGTTCCTGTACATCCATCTATTGATTTTCCTCCAGCCTCATTCCTTTTCACTCTCTCTTTCACTCTTCATTCTCCCTTTCTCGTGGTATACTTTAGCTTCGTACGGCATGGTATGGTGTAGTTTGGCTTGGTTTGGCTGCTTGCGTACTTGCCTAGTTGTTCGTTCGCGCTTCTCTCATCTTCTCCCTCTCCCTCTTTTTCTCCTCTCTCCTCCACTCCTGACTGAACCTTCTGCTCCTACTCGAGTGATTGTGAGAAAATAGAGGAGGAAGAGGCAAAAGTGTAGACGAAAAAGAAAAAGAGAGAAGTTTCAAGGGATACGAAACTGAAAAAGAGCTCGCTTCTTCACTCAACCTATATGTAGTTATGCATCTGTATAGACGCATACACAAAACGTGCATGTACTTATGTATGTATGTATGTGTATGCAAGTAATACTCTTCATGCCATTACTTTCCTTTTCCATGTACACACAATGTACGTTCCTGCTTCACTTTCTGCTGAATTTCTTTCCTTCTCCCGGTTTTCTCATCCTCGGTCTCGTCGTCTTGGTCGTCGTCGTCGTTCCTTATTATTGCAAGGAAAACGGGGAATCTTGCCTTGCTCGTTTGTAGCCTTGCCTTTTTCTCCTTCCTCCTTTTTTCCAGCAGGTTTCCTCTGCAAGCCCTTCTTATTTCTATATGTATATGACTGTGCTTTCCTCGTTTTGTGCCGATGGATGTATTTTCTTCTTATTTTCTCCTCCTTTCTCTCTTTTTTCTTTTCGTCAATCCACTTCTTTCTTCCTTTTTTTGATAAAAAAGTATTTGTATGTGAGTATGTGCGGATGATACATGCATACGAATGAACCTGTATTATGGATTATATTCTTATCGGCAGCCGGATACACGCATACAGGGCCTGTAGTACAGGAGAAATGTACCATTGTGCCTTCAGTTATGTGTGTGTGTGTAAAATGGACACATGTACATATATAGGTACACATATTACATACAGACTTTTGGCTCATACATCAAACGTTCTTTCAATTGAAATTGAATTTTCTCAATGAATCAAATTCGTCCATATGTGGGCTATCATTTAGCTGCAGGGAAGATTCCCGGGCGACCCCTCAAGCACCTCGTATTGGCGATGTACATTATGTATATTATTATAATGCATATTATTTGTACATTTATAATATACCGTGATATTTCAAATAACGTACGGCAGCTTTGCACATCGCGCAGCATGCCATAAAAAATTTCCATTTACGAGTATTGTATGTACATTGGACATACTTTCTGTGGCTAAAATACTGAACAGTACTTTTTAAGATTTTTCGGTAAACAAGAAGCTTTCGTATTAAAGGAGTCAATCGTTTTTGTAGCTGGAAAACTTGTCCAAAAAAGGGAAAGCACCTTGTTTCTATAGTGTTGTTCTACATTGCCGCTTCAATTTGTGTTTATTCATTTTGGGTTACTTGTGCATTTCATTTATTTTTTCCTTCAAAATCTTTTCTCCTACATCGATATTTGCCATTTTTTATGGGCAAGGTTCTAAAAACTAGATAGAATAAGGTACTAACTGTTGAAAATATTCTTTCATAACTTTGCTCCCATCGATTCACCGCAACGCCAACTTCTTCCCAATTTATACACATTCATCGTTTTTCAATTTCCAGGTTAGCTGACATTGTATTGTCTCAGGCATTCAAGAATGAGAAAGCAAGGCAAAGCATTTGGCAGGGAATTTTTGTTTAGCTACTCCCGTGTTGTTGTTTCCTACTTCGTTTTGAGGATATGTATTAACTTTTGTTGTGTGGACACGGCGATAACTATTCATGTAGTATTTTAAGCAGTTTTTCTCTATGTACTCATGCATATATACATTATACATTATGCATTATACCGTAGCATATTTTGTACTGAAGAAATAGCCAGTCTTTATTGATTAGGACGCAGCACACATGCATACTCGTGTGTGGATTTTCTTTCTTATGCTTTGGATGCTCATATCTGATATCAGTTCGTATTCATGGAGTGCGGAGATAAATCCAGGCGTGTTACTTTTCTTGTCTTGCGCTTCTCTTCAAGGTATATTCAGTGTGTGGATGTATTTAGTGTGTACCCTAATATTAAAATCTCACTGCATAACGATATTGAGGAAATTCGACAAAATCCAGGACAGTTGTCACAATCTTGTCATCCTTCAGTCAAATTTATAGTATTTTTTCAAATAATGTTAGAATTTATTTAGTTTAATAAATTGAATAAAATTGTGTGCTGAAGAGATGCGATACTTATAAGCTTTGTCGTCAGTGTGGTTTTACTTGCTGATGACATATTATTTTAAGGGTAGACACACTGCTGTGTACATTCTGCTGGCAAAAACGGAAATGAGGATTTGATTACACAGAGCAAAGTAACTAGTGTACATATGCAACGCATAATACCTAGAGCAAGTATTACCGAGCACAAAATGTACAAACTAAGACGACGAGATAAAAAGCAAAACAAAAAGTTGGTCTTTTCGTATGCAATGTCTGTACATTGTACGTACATACATATTACCCTGCTAACTTGTGCTCACAGTTTCTTCCTGTATTTTGTCTAAATATCTAAGCATATTGCTTGTCTTGTTTTAAACTTTACTTTGGTCAATGCACGGTATCAAGTTTTCTACGAAATTTTTGAATTTTTCAAGGAGAGACGTTGACTTTGCAGATATGTACAATGTACGTATGTACATATGCACATTCGTTTTCAGTACTTTGGGAAGAAATTGAAGTGAAGGCAGCATGTACCCATGGTAAATGTTGCGTCAATATCACGCTAACAAAATAATATACAGACCGAGGAAAAGTTATACGCGAGCCTAGTTGAAACAGGATGGGAAAAAAGAAAGGGGAAGGAAAATTTATATGTCATGTTCTAAGAAACTTACTTAAACTTTTGTCAGTACTTCCTCCTCCATCAAACTCCTTTCTTCTCCTTCTTTCACCATTCTTGGCGAAAGTTTGAATTGTTACTATTTTCTCTGCCTTCTACATTACTTTGTTTTATATTACTTTACCTTTCTCCTGGAAAAAGGGATACTTTAACTGCATTACGCTGCCATGGATAAGACAAAACTGCGACAAAGTAGGGTCACATTTATCTCAGAGATAAAGTTAAACCTCAAAAATGTTATCGGAAAAACTACTTTATAAAGAAATTGTACAGAATTACGGAAGAGCATTATTTATTTGATACTTTAAAATTTAAGGGAGAAAATCAAACGGTTAAAATAAAAAATACAGTTAAATTGGCATTCTGATTAAGGCTCAAAAATTGTATTTTTTTACAATAAATCCAATTCATTCCAAGACTAATTTTATATATTTTACACACTACATAATAAACTTAATATATAAAATAAAACGAGAAATGGAACCAAGTATATGTATGTATATGGAAAATGCATATACATAGAAGCATAAATCTGTGAAGCCCCAGCCGCAAAACTGATCGATCAACTATTCACTACTGTGGAAGATACAGCTTACAGCTTATCTTTCCGGAAAGCCCTCCCCGTTGCTACTCAACTGTCCTTCAGTATTCAGCCAGAATTTGAGTTTGGTCTGCTATATCTTGGTCTGGTTTGTTTGGCCAACTGTTGATTTTTTTGCCCGGAAACTTTCATCTCTCTTCTCTCCTTTCCTTTTTTCTGCTCTCCCCGTCTCTTTCTTTATTCCCTACTAATGAATGTCAAGCTGGAACTGAAAACCCAAAAAAGAGAGCCCACAAGCGTTCTTACAATAGCACATACATAATATATGTATTATATACATTTAGAGACACTGTGATGAGGGTACTGAGCAGTGCAGTAAAGACTCGGATAGTCCACTACATACATAATAGAATACATACAAGGACTCTCCGTCTCCAGCTCTAGATCTCCAGATATCTCCAGCACACACACACATACAGTATCAGTACTGCCTTCCTTGTTACTGGACAGACAGCCATAATTCGTACGTGCATCCCCCAACATTCTACATGTATTTCGCCTAGTTCTATATACTGGCTTCCTCATCCTCATGCTCATCGTCTCCGATTTTTGGTCCCACTCGCTCTTTCCTTTTCAGATCGACGTTTTATTCTATATAAAAACAGCCTTATTTTCCCAACTGGCCTATCCGTATTTTTATCATAGTATTTACACCGCACGGATAGCTATAGTGATTTTTCTCATGCTACTCCTCCTCCTCTTCTCTCTCTACTTTGGCGCTTGCACGCTAGTCATTGCCACTACTACTCGGCTATTTCTACCTCTTTCCTGGTTGCCAAACCCTGGAGGATATGCAACACGTTTGGACTTTATATTTATGTAATAGGAATTTTAGATCCAGCATCATGTCCTCCCCTTTCATTTATTTCACACAGCTGAGCAGATCAGAGCAAACTACTAGATCAAAAGCTAAATCCAAAGCCAAAGACCAAAGACAGACAGCAAATAGTGGAACGCCAAGCACAAAATACTCGGATTCAAATAAATAAAGCATTAGGTTAGGATTTTCGAGTTTGGATGAGAGAGAAATGAAAAATTAGAGCGTGTAATATCAAGTAAAAGGACAGTAAGTCTAAATACTAAATACTAAAAACATGAGTATGGCACAGGAGGACGTGCTTGATGCTTGTAAATATTACAAATACACAAATATGTTCTACATAATATCTGTACAAGTGTTTTCTATATTATGTATGCACAAAGGGCAAGTTGAATTTTTACATAGTATAAAGACACATAAAATCATAAATACAACTGTTGTAATACTTTTAGTGTGCATAATGCATGTGTACAAGATATGTGATTGAGATATGTCGACAGTTCGACAGTTCGAGATTACGAGAGTAGACTTAATTCCCTTTAACCTTGTCCAAATACAAATATGTACCAGCCAAGTAATAAACTAAACGTAGATGTATAATATGTGTTTAATAGTAAAAGGAAGAGCAAGAGAGCGAGATAGAGATAAGATTGAGATAAAAAGGAGTCCAGTGTCATATATGCTTGTGTATGGCCAATACACAAAATATTTAAAAATTGTGAACATGTATCTGTTATATATAACTAGTTCTCTGAGGCATTACTTCTTTGTTGTGTGTCTGTGAAATTTTTCAGAGGTTTAAAAATCATCATGCAACTGTATAATGTACACAGGGAGACAGTAGGGTAATTTTCAAAATAACCAAGAAAATATTAAATGCATAGAGAATTTTTCCCGTCACATGGTGGCGGGTTTATATCAGTTGACCATAAAACAAAGTATATGTAGACCATGCACTTATGTTATTTATCAATGATTTCCTAACAATATTCTTGTAAAACTATGCCAAAGTGTTCCAGCTATAGGTAGTACACAAGATAGAGCAGTGCACAAGTTCAACGCATTAAATCATTCATAATGAAAAAATATTAAAACCCACTCATACTTTGTAAAACATGGTTTATAATGTATGGATCTCCAGTCTATATGTGTATAACCATTAATTTTGTAGTGTATTATAAAGTCAAAAGTAAACTGTGTTGTCCATATAGTGATTGTGTCGGTGTTTACAAAACACGGGTGTGTGATACCAGGAATCTCCGTTGTACATGAAATATAGTCTCTATACAATATACATTGCAGTTTATGTATAATTTTGGTGTACAACTACAGTATACAGATACCACTACAATATATTATAAATATACACGCACACATATTAATAGAAACACATCTGACTGTATGTATACAAGTGACAATGTAAAACACCCACGACAACTTTGTTTATTTACGAACTGCGAAGCACTCTGGCTGTATGACTTAGCTGTGACTGTGATGAGACTGTGACTCTGGCTTGTAGCTTGTGCAACATTCGTAATTCAGATTCAGATTGAGAATTCAGAGTGCATCCAGTCAGTTGAACGTGGGCTTTGAGTTGGTTGATCTGCCCCTAGTTTTCTCTATGTACGATATACGTCTTGTATAATGAACAGTACTCCAGTTTTCGTGACTGGACAAGTATTCATGTACTTGTATGCAGTGAATAGTAAATCATCAGAAAAAGACCGTAGTTTGTGCCCCGAGTCGGATTTGAATGGAGAAATAGGTTGAGCAACGTCTTTCGCTAGTACTGGACTTGTTTAATTTGCCGTTTCTCCATGCATGCATAGTCACAGTTTAAATTTAAATTCCTCGATTGTCTCCACTTCAGAGTGCTCATTAATTTTGGACAAGCTTTCCAACTGTATACAAAAACTGCAACGGAATACAAACTAAACTGCAAAAATTACTATTATGGCGGTGGCTGCTGCTAAGATTTCACTATTTCTACTGCTTTTCTCTTGTTATGATTTTACTGTGTCTTTCTCAGTTCTTGTTCTTGGGTGACTAATAGTGGAAAATAATATCGTTATGATTACTGTTCTACGAAGGAGGATTTTCCATATTTTACTGCAACTACACTGTCGTTTCAAAATGGAAATAAGTAATAGGAGTGGGAGATTCCGGCTAATTTAAACGCCAATGATAATGATATTGTGCATCATAATATATGTATAATGTATATACATATGATATGTTTGTTATTTTTGTTTTCTGCTGGCTGTGATGAACTCGGCTGTATACAATAATACTTTGTTATATGTAGACCGTTAATAATTCTGATAAATATAGAGAAAATCTACACGAAATCATATGCGTACTATATTATATTATAAGACTAGGAATTTCTAGACAACAAAAGTTTTCTAGAGCTTGAAGTTCACTTTGTCTTTGTCGTCGTTATCTCTCCAGTCTCAGTCTGAGATCTTGGGACTCTACCCTATATAAAGTACAGTGATAGTGGTGATGATGATGATGGTGAGAAGAAGACAGCATGCGGAAGAAAAATCTTTCGCTTTCTCTTTGTGTCTTTCTCTTTATGAAGCCGCGCCTTTCCTCTTCATGCATCGGATAATGTGAAAGAGATACTTGTCGCTGTATAGACGAGAGTCAACTTGGTTGCGGGCTTTGGCAGTGTGTGCTATCTCTGCTACTACCACTTTGTATTCGTGTGTGTGTTTTTCTTTCTGTGTATTTCAACAATATAGTGTAGGATGCTGTCATTCTGTGGAAAATGCACACACAAAACCCCCAAAATACATGGAAAAGTGGAAAACCTATAGAGCAGTTGGGAAACTCATTATTGCCACTTTCTCCTGACCAGCTGTAGTTTTGAATATTCCCTTGTTGTATTTAAGAGTGCCTTGACTTATTGAGAATGTAGTGATAAAATGACTTTAATTGTTTCCCATAATTAGCTTTGTTGGCCAATATCAGTCAGTACTCAAAGTCGAATGTATACTATAAACAATAATAATATGTATTTATAAAGTTGTATTCGGCAAATTATGTGCAATAGTGTTTTACCCTCCGAAACTGAAACTCGACTACGAATATATCAACTGATACAACCCATAAAATATAGGACTCCGGTTTATATCATTGTGCACTAATATACGTTGGAAAGTGCACTATGGAAACTTTGCAGCCAGTGAACTATTCAACTTGCAAGAGTTTTTGATGTTATTGTTATTATTATTATTAGTCAAGAACGGTTTCCTTTGTGGTAGCTGAGGGTTAATAATATATTTACACCATCACCAGCGGAAGGAAAATGTTTCTCTCCATTTGTGAAAGTGTTCTTCTGCCCACTTCTCCCAGATCACGCCGGATGTCGTCGCGCGGTGTAAGGAAAAACTGATTTTTTTACAGTTAAATAATTCAGCATACTGAGAAAATAAATAAATGTAGACTACAAAAAAGCAATTAACATTTAAGACAAATTGACTTTTTCATTCTATGATTTATTGGACTGAAAAATGGTCAAAAACTATATAAAAACGCGAATTGTTGACCAGCGATAAAACTGTGAGAAGTCTCCGCTAAGTTTAAATTTCAAGGCAACGAGTGGCCAAATGTTTTCACTTGCAAATCGCTTCAATATGAAGAATTTATTCTTTATTGAATGTCCGAGATTTTTACAAGTCGCAGCATGTTGTGTAATAAGTTAACAAATTTCGCTTTCGTTTGTTCTCAAATTAGCAAAATAGTTATAGCTATACAAAAGTTTAATTGGGAAGTTTCTCTGTTCTCGCTCTCATGAAATCGGTATATGTATGTACAATGTACATACACATGCAATGCTCAACATTCAGTAATAAATGAAGTTACGGCAAGTGTGTTCGCTAATAAAGTTATCCCATACTAATTATCTAATCACTTGAATACAGATACAGATTTTGCTTTATTCAGCCGCTCATCCTCTTTCCTCCTCGTGGCATGGATTGGGACGACTTGTCAAAGTACTCACATTGATTTGCGGAAGAATACTTATCAAGTATTTACATATTTCTCATTCCCCTTCACATCCCTTCTCTGAATAATAACGACTAAGTATATTTAATACGACGGTCACCGCTGAAACAGTGCTGGAAACATAGAGCACATTCACTCGCTCGCTCGTTCATTCTCTACTTTGAATTGTCCATATGTGCAATGTGCATGCATTAAAAATTGTAGTTGTTACATGTCTATTTGCAGTATAAATAAGGAAGTCACTTTATTCAATTATGGACTTAACTTACTTGTTGTGAGTACATATGTACTCGTTTGCATCAAACTGAAAATATGTATACAATATAAATACAGTTTGTACATATACAGCTATTTGATCGTGTGCTTGAACCACATTCATTCATCCTCTGTCCATGTCATTTTCATTTTGATTTTCTCTTCCTTTTCCAACATTTTTTTCCTTACTTGACTGACCCAGACCGGTCAATTCTCCTGTCAAAAAGACGTGAGATGTGAGCACAGATGGGGTTTTCAACAGAGACTAAATATGTGCGTGTGTGTTGTGGAGGCTTAAATCCCAAGCCAGATAATTATTAAAAGACAGAAGTATTAAATACGTTTAATCTATATACAACATTTCCCACATTAATCCTCATAAACTCCGCCTGCTTTTGACTATTTTACCATTATTACGCAATGGCGATGAGGTTGAGTTTTCCAATTTTAAAATTGAAATTGTACCTAAACACTGGGATTTTGAAACTGGATTTTGTGTAATCTTTTAACTATTTATTCAAGCTTCGAGATGTTGCAAAATGAGACTTTTTAAAAGAGTACAGGGACTAAAATAGACTCTTTCATATGGAAGAATGGTAATGATTTGTAATATTATCTGTACATTGTGTCTATGTCGTTCATTGTATACTACAATACTGACACAAGGTATGTACAATGTACAAGGTACAAAGTCATTGTGTTTTGTCTTGTATTGTATTTCACATTTTACTTCGTATTCACTGTTTGGGAGGATCGATCAAGCGTTTATAGTTTACGTAGAAATCAAATACAAAATACAACAAACAGGGAACAAATAAATACACATAGTCAACTGCGAATATTTGGATAGGTTTGCATCACCATTCTCCATTCTGATATTGACCGTCGCGAATAGTCGAGCTTTGACGTTGCTGCGATATGTACAAAATTATGACACAAAGTATGAGTCTAAAAATAATACGTTCTTTTATGTTTCTGTGTATGAAATAGATGACAAAGGAAAGTGAGAAGCCACCCAGCAAAGGAGAATCTAAGGGAGGTGGCGGAGGAGGGAGCGTTCGGCATAGAACGCCCGGTTCAAATCAATCAACAACGCCCAACAATAAGAAACAAAGGAATATTATGGCACCAAGTAGTGAGACCACTACTACTCACTCCCAAAATGGCCATCAAGACCAAGTTAATGAAGGTCGGAGGGAAACCTCAACCAAAACCTGCCGGTTCTGTTGGTGTTGTTGTTGTTCCTGCTCTTGGTAAATATTTTAAAACATTCTAACCGTTTTAATTAACACATAAATCAAACCTTTGGCATTTACAAACCATTAAATTGAATTTTGTTATAATTTTTTTTGCTGTACTATAAGTTCAAGTATAAGTTATGCTGCATATTGTAAAAAAATCGTACATTCTATGAACATATTTTATATCGCCGCAAACTTAGCAATTTATCGAATCATGTACTTTGATAATCCCCCATATTATGCAACTACACCCGCGATATGCACAAGTAAAACGATTTGCAGACTTGAGACAATTTTATAAAACAGTTGAAGTTTCCGGTTTGAGTCATTGCGTTGCTCCAAGCATTGCTATTCTTTTATGTGTGGCATTATGAGTTTTCATATTGATAAGTTATCCGAAGTCGTTAAAAATATTTAATGCGATTGTACAAGCATTTGTTCATAGCTTTTCATGAAAG
>JAQIVE010002751.1:0-18808 GCA_034698285.1 Sminthurinus bimaculatus | reverse complement strand
CACCTTGAAACAAGGAACAATAAAAAATTATTGAAGCCACATTCGGAAGTCTTACAGGATTCACCGTATTTAGTTAACACTGTGCTAACAAAATATTATAAGCCCCCATCCCTAACTCAAAATTTAAGGGGCCAGACTGTGGACGTTCTGAATGATTTCAAAAAGTACATCGCGGAGTTTTCGCCTTCCTACAGCAAACAATTCTAGAGCAACGGGGTTGAACCCTTGAGTATACGTTGGCAACTAATGGTACTTACCAATGGTGCACATATAATTGAATAGTTGTTGAACAACAAGGAAAAATAAAACAAAAATGTTTTTCAAAAAAACGGAAGTTAATTTCTTGACAACCCAATACAAGGAAACAGACAGTTTGACAGTGTTTCTAACCTCGTCTATTTTTTCGTCCTCTTCTTCGCCTTGTGCTTGTACTTATTTTATAGCAAGAGAAAATAAGGAAAAATATTCAGATTGAGTTTAAAGTATTTGTAACACGGTCGTATTATTATACGATTATGAACATGTAACAAATAATACATGCATTTTTCTCTTCAGTTCGTTAAAACCCCTCGTTTTGTAGGTTGGATTGGTCATGGGCTGGAGCTTGTGCCTGAATGTCGTTACTTATAATAGCTTTTGCAATCGGAGAGTATAATGATCATATTATGATTAAAAAAATTATGTATTTTGCACCATATTTCATGTAATATTTCTAGAGTATGCACGAAGTTCTGCATTTTGCATTTTATTATCCATTTTATTGATCATTTAAAATTCAAAGTATTTTTGGATTTTCTATTTCGGTCATATTTACAAATATTACATGCATAGACATTAGACATAGATACACAAGTAAGTGAAGAGATAGAAGCTTGAGCTGTGAAAGCAGAGAGGATATTTAGTGATAAAGTTAATGCGCAGGTGACTTTTGAAAATCTACATTAAACGTCATTAGAAACTACTAAAATATGTGCATGGAAAAAATATTATGTGAAAGTAATTTTCAGACATGAGAACCAATCAGTGACAAGAAGTATCAATCCTAATCGGCGGATTTTTATGAACGTTTTCCAAAGGGTATATGGTTTATGTACAGGCGCAGCTTGGACAATCTGGCTTGACTCTTTAAATATGAAATGGGATTATAGTGCATAATGTAGGGTAAAAAATTTGCGTTTAAAGAATTATAAGCATTATTTTTTATTTTCGTTGTCTGTGCCTCATCTCTTTAGCTTCAAATATTATAATTCTTTGTGTTGTCGGACGGCTCTGCTTTCAATGCATGCCGTGTATAAAGAAAAATGACTTACTCGAGCTTATAATTTGAATTCAGTCAATCAAAACGTAATCACATGGTGGAACAGATTATTTTCCTTTCCACTTGATTGCTTCTAATAATTTATGTCATGTGGCCGTATTTCTTCTTAAAAGACCCCTCTTTTTCGTTTTCTTTTTACCTTGTCTTTTCCCGATCTCGATCTATCTCGACCACATCGCATGAATTGGAGGAATACTTTGCCACAGAGTCTTACATTTAAGCCGCCTTGTGTATGTTTTATGCACAATACAACTACAACGGTATTTGAATGCATGTACATTGCACATACATAAGTAAACAGCATGTCCCATGTCCACCCACAACTAAATAAATGAATACCATAATTAGCGCTTTAAAGGAGGTTGCTTGACAAAAATCATAACAAGGCAGGATTCTCTTTGATCATCAACAGCAATGCAACTCTCGTGTAAAATATTTGTACAAACTCTGTACAGACTGAATTTGGACTAAAGACTAAATAACCCATCATCTTGTAATTATCGGCTCTGATGACAAGACAAAAAACACTGACCAAGCCGCAAATGAGATTTCAATGTAATTATCATCCTCATCTAAAACCTATATGCCTATGGCGAAGGATTATTTTCAATAATATTATTTCCAAACAATATGGTATAGACGTGGCACAAAATTCGCAAGGAAAAAAAGAATATAGGAAATATCTGCCAAAAATGGAAGGAAGTTTAGCAGTTTGGAGAGGAAAAGGGAGAAACGTGTAAGAAAGGAAATACATAATATACATGTATTATTTATATTATTAATCGTTATAGCTGTGCGTATGAAACTACGCATAGTTGTGCGTAAACATCATATTTAAATGGCTGTTGCTCACTTTCTCGAGAACATCTGTGTATATCACTACAGAAGGCTGTGGACTGTGGACATTTTTACATATGCTACGCTCATACATATTTATGCATGTATTCTTGTATGTATGTAAGAAAAAGGAGAAGATGCCGGTACATTTCACATTTTGACTTTTCCTTTTCGTTTTTATGTTGATTGTCAACTATTCAGCACCACATTGAACTCAGCATACATACGCATATGCATAATATGTGTAATAATATGTACAATTCATCTTGCCGTTTCCCTCGTCTTCCTTTTCTTGTGAGTTTATGTTTGTTTGTTGTCTTGTCTATGCGTACGCGAGTTCGAGCATACTTATGTGTACTGAACATGTGTATATTATGTTCCATTCTATATCCAATTCTTTCTTCGAATGTGATAAGAGTATAAGATACTAGATAGTGGAGTATCTCTCATGTGCTGTTGTTGGTTCTTTTAACTTTTGGTTTTATTTTTTTCTCGTCGTCTTCAAATAGGAAGTCTCTCTTTCTGTCTGTCTCTCTTATGCACTACTCTGTAGGAAGGGAACGAGTCATCCTATGGCTATAAAGCTATTTCATATAAACGTTTGTCTCTACGCTTAGCTATGTGTCATCTGGCATGACAATATGGCTGTGTTTTAAAGTATCATCCTTGCATATATTATATGTGTACACACACAGTTCTAGAATAGAAGAATACAAAATACGAGATAATAATATATAATACATATATTAAGTATTATGTATGTGCAGGAGAATTGAGTTGATTATGTAGAATAGTGTAGAATAGAGGCGAGAGTAAAAGACGAAGAGAAAATGTTAAAAGTTATGGCAAAATGAGGAGAAGATTGGTGTATATAAGTATATTTACTGCACTCTTGGTAGTTCATCTTAGTCAGAGCAGAGTCAGAGCATTCCAATAGGCACGACTACATACATCACTACTCACGATTGTAAATGAGTCTTCTTTTCTTCTTCCCTCTCTCGTCTCCTCTCCTCAGTCAGTCCTCACCACCAAGATTTACGCATACTGAAGGAATGCTGTAAAAGGGCTAATCAAAAACATTGTAAAAGGAGTAAATTAACTCGTGTATATATTATATTATGTTATATTATATGTACATGTTACTAAATTACTGCAATATGCATTGTAATGCATAAATAGGAAATAGAGAAAGGAGGAGAGAGGGAAACTAATTTCCTTTTTGTGTACATATAATACACATTATACATTGATAATATAGTGAAGACACACAAAAGTTGGAAAGATGCTTGAAATTTTTAGAATCTTCATTTTACTCCTTCCACTTTTAGCGTATGTATGTATTTATGCATATATACATTTTGGAAAAAATTGTTTAAAAGGATGGAGAGGGTTAATTGTTTGATTTTAGAAATTAACATGTAAGCTTATATAGACAATATAATATAGATACAAATTGGGGAGAAATGGAGATGAAATTTTAAATCCCCAAGGTTTTGTCTCAGGTTACTTATAGAGAAAATGAAAGAGTGGGTGAGTGAATGAAGCATAGACGTAACCTGCTGACAGTTTTGGTCTTTTAGTGGCTTGGAGCATGCCATCATTAATTTTGTTATCACCTCTGTATTATCTAACTACATATTATAATATAAATATGAACGTCCTTACGGCAAATAATCTTTAAAATTGTATATGAGATTCTTGGAAATAAAAATAAGAGTAAAATAAAATGCTTGAGGGAAAATTACTTTCCTTCAATTTATTATGTCGTGAAAGTTATTTTTAATCGATATTTTAAATTTTAATCGATCACTTGGCTTGTTATGGGAAAATAATCGACAGGATTGCAGTAGCTCAAAGATATTTCTTTGGGCTGTAAAAGCCTGGACGAAATCTGGAGAACTTCATCGTGCTATTCAATCGATGCACAAAATCTGGGCTAGTTGGTATTGGTTCTGTGTTGCATAAAGGCACTTCTCTCTCTTGTTTCTTCAAGTTACTTACCGGTCAGCTTAACCTTTAGCTATGATTCAACAAATAGTATTCAATTTGATCGTAAATACTGGATAGAAGAGTCAGTGAGGACAAAGCCATAAGCATCAATATTTCTGTATTCTATACTCATTGCTCCTTAAAGCCATGCGCCTTTGTTCTTCGTTACTTATTGTTTAGCAAATTTTTGTATATGGGCTTCAAGTGAAATTGATCAATGCTGACCCAAGCAAGAGCTTGTTGAATATTAAATGACATGCCCATCTAATTTCCAATTAATCTTTTGAATTTTTTATCTGCATGTACATACGCATACTGTATACTGTACAGTGTACACATAATATGCATATTTAGGATGTGGTAATTATTTGGGAACTTTGTCAGCTTTTTTATTTGATGACGCTTTATGTGGTATTTTGTAAGTTGAGTCTCCATGTATTTTAAGTACTTGTTAATAATACTCTGTATAATATAGTCATTATAAGAATTAACAATTATTATTATTATTATAGTTTAAGATTAAAGAATTTACAATTTCGTAATAATATGTTGTATTGCATTCATCTGCATGCTTGTAGTGCATAAAGTATTATTCTTTGAATGTAAATATATGTATACGCTAAATGTATGCAATGTTGAATGGGAAATAGATAGAAGGAGTATGAACTTCAAAACAAGGCGTTGAATTGTTCGATTATGTATTTGAAATAGCACAGATCTTTGTCGCCATTTGTTCAAGCACAAAAACTGCATAGTTATATATTGAATCTGCAGTTTTTGTGCCCGTATTTATCCTGACATGAATTGAGCCCTTCTTTTTGCAGTACATAGTATGAAGTGTGTACTATGTATTATACTGAACCAAAATACAGACCAAAGATAACTTGGTGAATCACGGAAATTTCTGTGTGCATGTTTACCTTACGCCACCATCAATCTTGGATAGTTTCTGTCTTTTTCGTTCCCCTTGTGTTCGGATTATTCGTATATTCGCACTTGTACACGAAGTATTGTAAAGTAGATACTCGATATACTGTAGATGCCTGCCGGCCTATGTATATTATACATATTATCAACTTGGGTTTTGCATACAGTATTAGGAGGAGGACTCATTCCATTGTAACTCCCAATTCCATCTGCATCTTGTGTTTGTGTGTGCATCCTTTGGATTTTTACACGTATACACATAGCCAAAGAAATAAACCGTTTGATTAGCTAGAAGGAACGGAGCATGATATGTTCGTGTGTTCGGAAGACTACCGTGACACATAGTTTTCATTTTCTTGACTGATTATTGCACGGAGTTCTGATTTCTGAGGCATAGTATCTCTCGTATTTGTTTCGGCGTCTTCATCCTTCATCTTCTGCTGTTTGTTGTTGTTAAAACATTGCAAAAGTTTCATGTGTATGTACAAGGAATTTTTCTTGCCATAAAGAATAAGCAACCAATTGAGATAAAGTCCGAACTGTTTTTATGTTTATGATGATCATGGCGGTATTCTCGTATATCACAAGTTGATTGCATAACTAATAATAGCAAGCTACATAGCAACTGTTACAGAAATACATTATTAATGAATAAGTACAAAACTATGTATTTTTTATTATTATGACTATCGCCGGTGATGAAAAATTAAACTTATATACAAGTCAGAAGAATCCACAGAGTGTGATGTTGTTGATCATCATCTTTTTATGCGGTAGGATAAAATTGTATTATATTGTAAATTATGGCATAGTAGAATTACATTTTATACATTATGTACCTTGTAATTGTTGCTAAGTTGTGAAGTGGACTTGACTAAGATGAGATAAAGAGGAGTCGAAGAGAGAGAGAGAGAGAGAGAAAGATTAAATGAACGCAAAATTAATAGGCTTTAGATTTCTACAGTTTACTTGCACACTATGTAAATTTTATTCCGTTCAGTTGGGATCCTTTTTTGCATTTTGCTTCTTTGTTGGCCCTTGTCGGTATATTTTAGTTTAAAGTATTTGGTGTTGTTTTACAACTAAAATCTCGTATTCCTATATGTATTATGTATGTATGTATGACAGGGAACACATGAACGTTGAACATTGCACTTTGTGTATCGAATGTGCTGTAACAACAAGTAATAAGTGTTAGTAATTCATAACTTTGAAACTTTTAACAAAATATAAAGCAGTCTAACAGGTTCAGTGAAAAAGCAGAGTATAAAATGTACTTACTGTCCGTCGTAATACATATGTGTACAATGTACACGGACTGCGCGTTTGACATCTATACATATTTCAACCATTTATTGTATAAAGTATGTTTTTATACGTACTGTGTATGTATGACGATAGTGGATGGTGATGAAGCGTATGCAGAAGAGGAGTTAAGTACGGAAGAACTAGGAAAAAAGTTAGCAGTTTCTATGTATAATAATTATCATCGTGTATGCTTGTTAATGGTTGGATTTTCAAGTTCAAGGAATTTGGTGCAAGCAAGGTTGGTTGAAAGAACGAAAAAAAAAGCTTTGAAAAAGAATGAAAGCATAAATATATGAATGACTTGTACTCGTCGTCCAGCTTCAACTACCACATTTATGTATTACAACTTACAACTACAAGTCAGCTTTTACATCAATATAGCGTGTGCATTGTGCATACTTTAAGCGTCGTTACCTATATTTCCGAGAATGACATAGATTATGTATTGGTAATAAGACGATTACAAATACACATTGTACATTGGTTATTGGGTGCATTGATTCACACATTATTTTCGTTCCTTGTCAATGACTGGGCTTTTATATGTACATGTGTGTATGTCCACTAACATTTATTGAACTGTTGAAGTTTTGATGTTAATGACGGTAAAGGGGTGGATAATGGCCTTATATATGCCTTAAATGATTCATGTGTAAACGTGCGTAAGTGTATTACAATCATACTTTGTTTCTTTAATAATCGTCTTATCGTCAGGGTGTAATTTCTCCTCGTGCACGATAATACACCATGTAAAAAATTAATATTCAAATGGATATCTAATATCGTTGGTGGTTTAATACTTGCATATACATTGAAACTAAGTAACTCGAATCGATAAGTATTGCATAAGTTCTTTATAATAGTAAAGTAATTAATATATTTGTGATTCCCTTGATTACACATTCATTTCAGCTGTGAGTTCATCGTTCATCATCATATTAACTATTGCAACTCTTTCACATACAAACCATATACAAACATGAAGCATCTCTATACAAAAAATTCAAACAAATAATGATTGATATTCCTTCGTCTCATCTAATATACAGATTGGATTTATGAAAAGAAGACATTTATTCAGAGATGTGACATGTTTGTTCTGTGAGAGCATAAGACTGACCTTCAATTCATTTTTATATGGCTTTCTGTCTTTTATTTTAGTAAATACACAGGAGATTGTATGCAAAGTGGTCATTTGTGTGTTTTTAATATCTCAATGACATTACATGCTTAAAAAATTTAATGTCTACTTGCTTATTTATTGACATCCTTGATGTGAATCATACCAAATCTTGAATTAAACACACTGATCATATTAAGTAAAAGAGTTCATTACATGAAATATGTATTGAATATTTTTATGTATTTTCATAATAGCAGCTCCTTGTATTATGAAGCATTATGAAGTATTTCGTATATGTGTAGCAGTAGCTCGATAAATTATTAAAATCTGTGCTACTTACCACGCAATACATCACATCTAAGGCTTCTTCATTTATCAGGAGAGAAATAATGTTTATGTAAAAAAAATTAAAACTAATCTCATTTGCGGAACTTGTCAAGTGTTCTTTTTTCTATCACTTATTTATTATTTTAGGATGACAGACTGTCAGTTCTTGGTCAATTGGATTCTGTTTTACTCGAATAGATAGATATACATATTAGTATACGTGAGTAGTTGTTGTCGTTGGCACATACGATATTATGTACATAGTACATACATAGCGGGTTTACACAGCAGGAAGGAGGTAGATAGGTTGTGCCTGGGAAGAATTGAGATTGAATAATAATAATTATACAAGCTACTTTGTAACTTATAGACTTATGCTAATCAACTTGCCAATTTTAAAACTAACCGAAATCAACGCCAGTCCTGTCTTCTGTACTTATTGCTTTTATACTTTATATCTAAAAGGCGGATAGAAACAGTGATTGGAAATTGTGTCTCTACTTATTTAATGGTTTGATTCCAATTGTTTCCATCACCTTTTATAATATGTATGTATATTGTGTAGAGATACGCATTAAGAATTAAGAGAGTAAAAACAGGGAAAACTGCGTGTTAATTTGTATTCATCGTACGTGAAAGTTCACCCTATTTTAACAAGCATTTCACATCAGGAATCAAATCAGCAGAGAGAAGAAAGAAAGAACGAGAAAAAATCTAAATTTTCAACTAGTTGACCGCTCGTCTGCGTCTGTCTTTTTTTAAGTTCTTTTAAGATTGAAAGTATACAAAAGGGTCAGCATCATGGGTTTTTTTGAGATTGACATAATTCTCATTCTTCTACTTACTTTATATTATTATTATGAAGATCGTTTAATGAACTTTATATGTAGACAGTGGAGTATTTCTTGCTCATTTTCGTCGCAAACGTCATATTATTGAAGGCATCAGTTTTGTATGTATAGACAATCGAGTTAAACTGAGGCTCATATTATGCTCGACAGCATATAATATATATAATGTATGCTATAAACATGTAATGTGTTATTATTTATTTATGCATACGTAAAAAAATGCCACTGAACGACATTCTATGTATCCAGTTGAGTTCATCTTCGTCATGATTGTATCATAAATACAGTTGGGTTAGGTAAGAATTGAGTCAGTCAGTAGTGGAATCGTCCATCACACAGGGGCTTTGACTAGTGGCAATTGTGCGTTTTGGTCTTTGGATCAACAAACAGCAAGAGAAGAGAAGAGAGAGAGAGAGAGAGAGAGGACAAACTTGAATGGGACACTAACAAGACACGACTGTTGGACAAGAACTTGAACCATAGACATGCAAATTGACATATAAATTTTAATGAAATTGGTAGAAACTGGTAAACAAAAAACACTTGTATGATTTAAATACACCATTCTGTAGCAAGGTAGGTAGAGTGGTATATACATGCATACAGAATACACATCGTAGGCAATCAACAGGTTATCAGTTTATAGATAGATGAATTATACGATCCCATCATGATTAACAACATAAAACAACATTCGATACGTTTGTCGACCGACAGTTTAATTATATATGTATACACATTACACATATTCATGTACACAATGCTCGTGTTGAAAAAATTTTCAAAGTAGGTATACATTACACAGATAAATGTATGTGCACTGTAGACTTAATATTGATTAAGTTTTTTTTTTGAATAACTTCATATTAAACGCATGATAATGAGACCTTTGAATGGAAAATGTCATCACGAAACTGACATGTGATGTGATGTGAACATTGTGAACGTTACAAATTTACACGACAACGATAACATTGATACCTACCTGTGTTTCAATATGCTCATTCAACTCGTCTTTTGTCTCTTTAGAAAAATAATAATATGTAAAAAGGAGAATTTTGTTGGTGCCAAATTAGAATGTATAAAGTACTTAGTAACAATATCGTAATGCATAAATTAAAGAGGTTCTACATATAATATACAAACTTGAATCCGACTTTGACTTGAAATTCTAGAAAATTGGTGTGTAGAACATACTTTTAGTACACTTGCCAGAATTTTGTAAATCATTCAACAGTATTTGTATATATAAAGTCAGAGTTGGGCTTCGAGAAACCTCTCGTTTATATTTTACGATACATTAATTATACACTGTCCTCTTCCTCTTTAAAGTCTTATACATAAATGCTCTTGTAGAAACGATTCTTGTTACACTAGTCTTATTAGCTGCGCTTAATTATTTATTTATTCTATTTTCTATTCTTTTCCTTCTCTCGCTTTACTTCTCGGCGTTTAAAGCAAAGTCAAAGACAACATGCTAATACCCATAATACGCATAGGTATAGGTACAATATATACATTTTTACAATACATTGAAGAATATTTCAATGACTGTCGAACTCGAAGTTCAAGCTTAAAAATGAACGGTAATATTGCAAGAAAAAATAGGAATGAAACTTAAGCATAGGTTTTAGATGAATTAGTGTGAACGTCAATGTAATATGTATGAATGAGCTCAGAGACTCAGAGCGGAGGCACGTAGTACGTACAACTTGTTAGTTAGTTACTCCTGCTTACAATTATTATAACGTTTTATGCTTCTAAATAATGCAGCATTGAAATATATATAGGACTCGACTCGTGTTCTTTTTTTAGTCTAGTTAGCAATAATTGCTTCCGGTTTCTAAATAAATAGAGGTTTAGAAGTTTATGAAGAGCAACCTTTATTAAATTATAAACTAAAATCTCGTAATTTTTCATTTTTTTCGTAAAACACATTACTAAAAAAATTCAAATCCATGGACATGGTGTAGTAATTTTCTGTATTATACACCTGCTTTTGGAGTTTTTCTCCAATGCTCATTTATACGGTCTGGTTTATTTTTTAACTGTGCACATTCTGCTTCTTTTGGCAGACTTTTCATGCTATCCAATACATTCGAATAAAAACTGATCGTATAATTAATTCTTTACATGCTTTCCAGTAGTATGTAAGGTAACGCTCATTACTTATACGTATGTATGTATGTGTTGTCTTGATGACGATGATGATATTGAACTTGAATAGTAAGTTTGGCATATATTATAGACATAAAGACTGAAGGGAAATTCTAAAGCACTGGCTGATGTTGACTGACTGACTGGCACAGAATTTTTTTATGAAACGTAGTGTGTATACCATATTATCATAATAATTCAGTTTACTATATTATATTATCTGGTATGAATATTATGATACTGATATGTTGCAAATATATTAGGGAGCAGGAACGAAAGAGAAACAGTATGTGTTAAAGTTTGTACTTTACGGCTACAATTTTTATCGAGTTGTATAATATGCGTAGTTCCTCACTCACTCATTCACTCATACTACAGTTTTTCAAGTTTTAGCCTCTTGTTTTGAATGCTTAGTTTTCATATGGTAGAAAGAAAGAACAAGTTTCAAGTTGAGTTAAGTTCAGGTGACCAGCATTATAGAATAGCAATTGACACACCTTTTCAAGGTTGATTTACCGTTTCGTCTCTCTCTCTCTCAGTCAGTCAGTCAGCTCTTGCCAAAAAATGTATGTACATAGAATATATGCTATATTATTTATGCATCTACAATTACTCACTGCAGCAACATCTCTGTTTGTTCTCAAGCCGAGATGAGAAACAGAGGAGGAGGAGGAGAAGAAGAACGAGATGATGAAGAGATGAGGCATCATCACACGTATTCAAAATTCTAATATCATCTAATACGTTCTTATTTCTAACGCAGGAGGTAAAGTAGCACCTAGATGTGTGTAGTTTGTATAAGCGTGATGTATACTTTACATCTTCACATTTCACATCTCTCGTACCAGCCTGATCAATTATTCGTTTCGTACCCTTCGCGTCTTCAATCTTGTACGTATGTAAGCACAAAATCTATCCGCCTGTGTTTAACTATATTGATCTTCGATAGATGAATAATTACAAATGCCACTAGAATTTTTAATTTTTACTCCCTACGAAAATGGGATAATTTTCACCTATTAAGAATTACATATTATATATACCGTTCGCTTGAATTGAAATTTTCGGAATTCCTCCTTCACAATTTGTGCATTTAGTATAGTATCGTAAAATTTTATGAAATTGTATTTGCTACTTGTGAGTAACTGCTTACAAAAGATATTAGTTGAATAGAGGAATTTATAATGTAATAATTTATTGTGGAATAGGAAGTTATTCTTTATATTCTGTATACTGTGCAGTTAAAACAATAAGACAAAAGTTATTGCTCAAGATTTTTAGCATGGCAATACGAGTCGCTACAGTTCAGCTTTCTTCCTTTTCTTCCTGTGTATAAGTAACCATTATTGCCATTAGGGATAATAATAATAGTAGCATAAGAATAGTGAATAGTGCGAGTTTTGTATACGTATATACAGAGTACATACATGTGTAGGAAATAATTTGTGGATTTCGTTCAAAGTTCGTGTGTGTCATTCTTGGCTGATGCTTTGATAAATACAAGAAACGACAAAGGCCGGGGGTTAGAAAGTATCCAATGTCGTTTGAATTTGAAGACGATAGAGACGGCATGAGAGAAAATCATAGCAAGTCGGAAAGTAAAGTTCCTCGTGAGGATGATGATGATGTATGATGTCTCATTTGTAGTTTATAGTAATAATAATATAAAATGTGTACAATATTGTTATGGCTCCGATGAGAACGAAACACGAGGGAAATGAAAAGAGAATCCCTCTGGCTATCATCGATGCGCTCAGCTGATTTTGGTTGGTTCCAAAGGAGAACTCCCATTGACCACAAATTTTGGCATTCTTTTACTTTGCTTTTGTATGTGTACTTATACCGTAAATACTTTGAGAAAAAACGTACGTACATACATACGTACGTTAACCAATATTGCACCGCGTATTTTACAGGATTACAGACTCTGTTTCAGTTTCCATCCCATGATATTTATACAATGCAGCTCAAAATACAGTGGCAGTTTTTTATAAAGTTTTTACAAATAGGTTTAGTGCACGCTGGTTTTCTTAAAATTCGTGGATGTATAGTAGAACATGAGACATGAGTGAAATAGTGTGTGTACAATAATGGTTGTTGTTAATAAAATCTAAGATAGACGTTTATTTTTCATTTCATTCGTATATGTACTTGAAACTTGAATTTGTTAGCTCATGTTGTGAAGCACATCGTTCAACATTATTAACATGGTGCCGTTCGGTCTTATATATTTTAACATGACGTTAGTTTTGAGTTTCGAGTCCGTGTAAAGTTGTTTTCTTTTTTTTTTCAAAAATGAAACTCGGTACATTTATTGTGTAAATAGTACTTAATGGCTTTCTTTTCTCCTTTCGTCTTTCATGTATGACTCCGAAATTCAAGTATTTTTTTACATCATCTTTGAATTGGAAGGATGGTCGTCCGACTTCATTGATTTGAATATAATTGAAGACTTGAATCTATACTCGCAAGTTTCGGAAATAATCTATTGTATTTACAATTTATACTGACAATCTTGTATCTATCATTTCAAATTTTAAACTGTAACAAAAACTCGCATTTAAGTTAGATTGGAAATTGAAATGCATATTATCATCCGGTTGAAATTGCTGTTATAATCGATTTCCAGATTTACAAACCTCAAGTTTTTTAGTAATTCTACACCATACATATTAAGCATAAAGTGATATTAATGCATAATGACAGCTTGCTGTTCACGAACAAAATCATTGGATGAATAAAATGAAACTTTGTTCGATGATGATGTTTTTGCGGCTAATATGAGAACGACTACTTGTCTTGTCGCTTGTCGTTCATACACAACTATTATAACTGAGTAAATTACCATTACAGCTCTAAATGTGGTGATTATTCATTAAGTTGTAATTTTCATACTGTCATATTCATTATATAAGTCTTATATTATAAATAGAAGATAGAAGAACATCTTATATCGTAAATACAGTTAATAATAAGGGAAACTACAATAAATGCTTACTCGCCATTTAATGTAATAGACACGGATTGGATGGATGTTATAACAGGAATAGCTATCATTTTAACATTTCCTCTTTATATCAATCCTCATTCTATACGTGTTAAACCAAGGCTTTTTACAATGCATAAACGAAGTATGTACATATTATGTATCTGTATTAACAAACATGATGCTCGTGTGTTTTACAAATAAGTTTTGTATATATCATCCTTGTTCGTAATGTTGAACCTTTTTTTGGATGCTGATTGGTAATAATTGCGAATAGAATGACAGACGACAACATCATTTAAATGTGAATTTTCGACTCATCATGATGACATTTATAATAAAAATATTCCAACTGTGTACTGTGTACCAACAAATATAGATATACATATACATA
Organism: Sminthurinus bimaculatus; assembly: GCA_034698285.1. Lineage (NCBI taxonomy): Eukaryota > Metazoa > Arthropoda > Collembola > Symphypleona > Katiannidae > Sminthurinus > Sminthurinus bimaculatus. Next base: position 4,591 of record JAQIVE010002751.1, on the reverse strand, counting down.
TAGTATGTATCTATTATGTACATCGTACAACAATGCATGTACATGCCATGATGAATTACAAATAATATAATGTCAGTATATTCACGTACTTCATTCATACTTTATGTGTACTGGAAATAAATAAATGTCTCTAGATTGAATATTATTGTAAAAGATATCTACACACACACTTGTGTAAAAAGTGTGTATGTGTATATAGAACCGAACCATTGTCATTTATACTAGACGGCCTTATGGGATTGTCCTAGGGTATAAATATAAGTATGTGGATATTGTAAATTGTACACATATTATGGCATAGTGTGTGTATTGTGTCGTTACTTGTTACTTTATCTTTTATCTTTAACTCCAAACTTACGAGGCTAACGTAAATTATTACATATTTGGTACCATTTAGTTAGTTAGCAAGTTTCCTTTGTTGGAGAAAAGGTGAAAGGCTTGTCTTGTTGTATTCACATACTCATTGTTAGTCATACGCACAAACATGCTTCACCACACCGTTTCTTTCAGTATAACTAGTTTTACATTCAACTATCTTTATGAACCGCGTTTGTGTTTTGACAATGGGTTTAAAAAATGTCATCATATTTAGATGGATTGGGTTCAGATTTGTCTAAAAGTTTCTTCTCATCTTTATTATACTTTACATATATATTATACATGCTACTTGTACGTTTGATATTTTTGGTGTTATGTTTGTCACACGCATATCAATGTTGTTGTATACCCAGAACCCAGGGACTTCTGTATTTTTTCGTCTCCTTATTTTAATATTTATTACTACTATTGCTATACGGAACGGACGGTATTGACACCGTAAACCTTATTTCAAAGAAAAATGGTCAAAATGGTCAACTATAATCTTATTGAAGTTAGCAATGTGTCAAAAAACAGAAAGATTTGCGACGTAGTTCATAATCCTTTTTTCCCTTCTAAGGCTTTCGGAATTTTGTGAGATTTTTTCTATTCTCTATGTCTCATATAATATGATGCCGTTTTTTTAAAATTTACAAAGTCTACATGTGTAAAACATAAAATGTATCTAGTAATATACTATGTATGCTGGATATTGACAGAAAAAGGACAGGAAATTTGTTTGGTTGGTCGTGAGGATACCAAATATTTGGTTGTAACCCCCACGTTTATCTCACTGAGCACGATTTTGTGAAAAGTCTCACCATGTAGTTGTTATTGCAAATTTTCCTTATATTCTGTGAATAACAAGGATCGGAGAAAATAATAATATGCAGAAACCATCATCGTCGTTGTCGTTATTATGATGAAAGAGAGAGGAGTGAGAGAAGACAATGATTGCTGGTGTGGCAAGTCGTCCAAGTGTTTAGAAGAATAGCAAAATGTTGTAAGGAATACATATAGAGAGTTCTTCTCACTCAAAGAAATGTTTCTTCTGACAATCTAACAAATTAAGAACTAAGAACGTTGTCGTTGTGCTCTTCAGGGCTATGTGATTAGTTCATGCCTTCATGTTTACTATATTTATTTTGTCGGTGTGCACTTAATACTTTTAAACCATTATTGTTATATAATAGATGCTGTCTATATCTCACCTGTCTACACCATTTATTTGCACCACGTTATTACTATGTTTATGGAATAATAAGGCATATTATTGTTATTACTTATGGAGACTTTCTTATATATATGCAAGCGCATCACACTAAACAGGAAGGAATACTCGACAAAAATTGAACGAATGAGTACTGATTAGTTGGAAGAACTGACGATGAGAGAAGTGAAAGAGAGAGGGAGAATAATAATATTTCATTTCATGCCCTTAGATACACTTTATAAATTATTATTATCATCTTGGCGATTGTGTTGTGTTGTATATAAACGTGAATATTTGAAAAGCAGATGCTGTAATTTAATGAATTGTACTTTAATGATGAACAGCTCATTCTTTTCGTTTCTCGTCTCCGATGATGTTGTTGATTGTATTATTATGCATTGTAATCGAGCTCGTTTCATCCTAGTTAGTTTTACGTATTTACACAATGAATTTCATGAGAAAACAATGAGATTGAAAATATTATAATATTTGCATTTTTAAATCTTATATAAAATGTCCACATTTGGCGTGAATTGGCATATGCATAGTATATAAATACAGGGTGGGCCAAAAGTATGGAAACAAATGTATACATATAGTATATATACATTTCTTTATAGATATGTGACTTTATTGTTGAAGATGCAGTAACTAATTTTTATGATGAATGATGAATAAAATCATTAAACATTTCACTCTTTATCAGCATTTAACTGCATATTAACAATGAGTGCACGCGTGACACTATAGATTACAAATTTTAAAATATTACATTTTGTCATCAATGTTTTACTGAAAACATAACATCGTTATTATTGCAGTGTATTTGTATGTATTATGCACAATGTATATTACACATTTATTTTGAGTATCTTTGCTCTTTGATAGCAATAGCCATAAAACATAATAAAGAAAAAACCATAGCACAAATAATATTAAATATGCCCTACTATGTAAGTACATCTATATGAACATGTTTTCCACTGAACCGGTCAGTACGGCATTACTTTGCAAGGAACTTAAAAGTGTGTTTGGTGAAATAGTAATAATATTATTTTTATTAAATATGCAGTGTTAATTCTTGTATTTAGATTACTCCTTATACATACACTTGTTTTTTTGATTTTTATTTCTTTGATCTACATTTACAAGTAAATACAGTAATACGGATACGAAGAATAACAATAAACTCAATCAGTCACTGCTTAAATATTTTTTGAAAAATATGTGTATAGTATGTACATAGTTCATAGATAATACATAAGTTAATGCTGGAATGGTATAATATTACTTATGTACTGATTACTGATAATACATCATCTTCAATCTTCAGATGACTCGACATTTCTTACTCATTTCTAAAAAAGCTTCAAAAGTTTAAAATTGAGGAAGACAAACATATTATTATTATTATGCTTTAATAGTTTATATTTTTAATTTTGAATACCATTTACCATTTATACATCAAAGGTATGAATTGTAACGAATAACGAAGTCAAGTAGTAAAACTGTACATCATAATATTATTATTATTATTATGTATCTATATGTAAGTATGTATCTACATATAGGAGTGTGCATAAATTCCATTGAAAATACGAGCCATTGAAAGACAAAAAAAGACGACAGAATTCATGTTTTTGCGGTGCTCAAAAAAGGAAAAAAGCAGTTTGATTGAAGCCCAATATTTCTTGCAATAAAAATCATTTCTACAAAGTATTATTGTATTATTTTGTATAAAACTTAAACTCTTTAAATAAGTAAATATCTTTTGTTAATTTTGCCTTCTTCATTTTTGACCTACAAATTTAGTCATGTCTTGTGTATGTTATATAGTTTTTGAGTAGAGTGCTTTAAGTAAATATACAATTTTACTTTTGTTCTTGATGCTATTGCTTTGCTGCTGCAATAGTATTTCAAACAAAAGTAAATATGACGACTCCGAAAAAGCATGCTCAAATGTTTATGGTAAGATTAGAACATATTTTTGGACGATTGAACAATTATTATTATTAACAATGTTTCAATTCTTTTACAATGGCATGATGGGATTAGCGGTCATCTACGTTTTATTTAAGTTTATTATGAATTGTTTACAGTAATAATACAAAGAGATACGGCATATTATGACGTTTCACCTAGCATTGGACATTTTAAATTTTAAAAGTCAATCCGGCGTTAGAGTTAGAAATATACTTTGCTTAAATAATATGAAAAGAAGAAGTAAATACTTATTGGTTGTTTTATGTATTTGTTCATTTACAGGATCAATACGACAATGTGTCTTTGCACACACAGAAAGGAATCGACTTCTTTGAGCGATACGGTCACTTCCTTAGAGACCGAGCAAGTATTGAAGTAGAATATGCCGGCAAATTGAGGTAAGATCAGAGTACATACCTAATACCTAACCTACCTATTTTACCTATATGCAATGTAAGTAATAAAATAAATGTTATTATACTTCACTATGCTGTGTACTGTGCACGATGTATGTGCATATATATACCCCATGAAGAATTATTTAATATATATAATATTATGCTGTTATACTTACATACCCACGCATGTGTGTGTGTGTGTGTGTTGACGTGAAACGTACAACATGTGTAACAACCTACATTATATTATACTACCTACAAAATCCTGTATGGAAACCAGTATGAATAATTGTTCTTTATTATTGTGGTTTTTGAATACCTGCGTGTGCGTGTCTGGCGATGCAGGAAGGTGAGGAATAGTAGGGTTTGTTGTTAGCGGTTTTATGTCTAGATTGTTCGGACAAAAGGACAAGGGGAATATAGTAATATTCATGCTGTAAGAACTTATAGTTGAAATATATTATAGTAATAGTAAATTAGTTTACTAAATGGTAAGAATTCTTTTTTTATAATAAAAATATTAATGCTAAAGGTATTACACTTATTTTTCTTTAGGAAAATTTACTTATTAATAGCCTTCCTTAAGAAATTATTTATAATAAGGGTCCCTAGTTAATATATTTTTTTTGTCTTTATTATG
>JAQIVE010002750.1:0-18809 GCA_034698285.1 Sminthurinus bimaculatus | reverse complement strand
ACCAAACTGAGTAAAACAATGACCGTTTCCAAGGCACACGAACGGGGACGTCGCCTCCAAAAAGTGCCTCATATAAACTCGAAGAGGTTGAGGAGGAGATTCCTAACTCATTGGCTGGAATACATTTCCAGTACTTCTGCTCAAATGTTACACGTTGGTGAACATTTAAGTAGCCACCCGGTCATACCGTTTCTATAGGTTCAAAAAAATTGCAGAAATATAATGCTCTTTTTCATTTTTCTGTCGAAATCTTCGGCGAATCAGGTTCGCTAAAATGGACCGTTTTTACATGCACGTTTTAAATGCACGAGTCTCCAATATTTGGAAAAAATACACATTTCATTTTTAATATCATTATAAAACTAAGTTGTAAAACTTTTAATTCTTTATAGCAAATAATCACCTTGAGCCCTCAAATGAACGAAGCTGTGGAGCGTTGCGTAGCAACTACAACTATTCACCATCAACCAACAACGGTCTCTACGAACAGTCTGAAAATTGAGCAACCGCATCAACTAACCATAGATGATGAAATAGTGATTACTGCTGGAGAATCTGTTGAAGGAACCCCCATTAATATCACCCTCGCACCAGAAGCGCTTAATGCTAATTCGCTTGAGGTAAATAATTATTACAAAATGTACAAGACATGTTCTTCAAAAAGTTATTTTTATTCAATAATATATGGTAACTTACCATTCGTGTATGTATACATGTAGATGCATTATATAAGCTGCAAGCGGGCGATTGTAGGTCCATAAAATTCTCTCCATTTGTTTAACTACGCTAGTTTCTCGAGATGGACTATTCCCTTTATGACCATTCTCCAATCTCGCTTGCAGCTCCACATCATGTTTAATTTTTTATCGACAATACAAATGCAAGTATCTACATATTATCACAAAAATTTAATGTTTTTAATTTAAATACGCAGCATGGGACGATGACCACGGACGGAGTCATTTGTCAACAAAGAGACGGAAATATTGAGACTATAACTATCCGAGAAAGTAATACCGGAACTCTATATGTATGGCCCGTAAATTACATAATAAGCTAAGATATTATATAAATTTATCTTCAAAACACTGTTTTGACTTTTTACTGAAATTGTAGTACATAGTATAAATCGTAAAATATCGAATATCGATTCCTTTTTTCCTCTTTTTTTATTAAATGACCAAAGTACATTATCATATCATGTATCATTTAAAAAAATGCTGATATATTGTACTTTCTACAACACTGTGTTCTCGATTTTTGCGTCGTCAATAATAGCTAAATTGTTGGACATTTTAATGTTAACTCATGAACAATAAATAATGTATAATTTATACCTTTGATTATATAATATATAATCATTAATATATAATATATCATCACTCATCATATTATGATGAGTGATGAGCTTTAAAAAACTTGGCTAGCCCATGTTCTCATTCGCTGCATCTCAATCTAAACGTACTTTTATTAGTTTAGTTTATTTTGTTACATCCTATGGATCCAGAATAGATGCACATGTTGCATAGTTTGATGGCAAACACATTTTATAGTTTTTGTCAAATCGCATTCCCAACTCGCATGTCAACTGTGTTGCGGCTTTATTATAACACCAGTAATATTTAGTACAATCAAGTTTATCAGGGAAGAAACCATCCCCAGATGGACATTGGAAGCCTGTAGGATAAAATCAACAATTTATTGATTATCTGTATGCAAAACAGTAGTTTAAAGTCGCGTCATATTATATTGTAATTTTCAAAAGTCAAAAGAAAAGTTATTTCTAATGTACGTATTAAGAGTTATTAAGTATTGGCTGTACCGTATAAAATGTTGGTAAGAGCACAACTAGCAACTTGACTTTTTTCATTACAATAACCCTTGACTGGGTCGAAGGCGTAACCAGGAAGGCATTGAAGTCGGTACCCATTATTGTCGATGCAGACGTAGAAATAGGTGCAGTCAATTGGGTCTAAAATCAAAATTGGAGTGAATCAATCAACTTGACGGATTTTTCAGGATTTTTTCGGGCAGTTTTAAAGTTTTAAGTTTTAATACATACCTTGCATAGCTCCGTAAGGGAGAATGCATTTGAAAGGGGTGGGCACAATATCTTGCGTTACTGGAGAAGAAGTGTTTGTACTGCCCGTGGAATTTATTCCCTCATTTTGATCAGTGATATTATTTTCTTTATTGTAGCTGATTGCAGTGGATGATTGTCCTTCTGCTTGTTCCTATAAAAGTGGTTGTAATTTTAAAGCCGGGTCATTGTTAGTTATGGATTTGACATACTTAAAACGGATACTGATCAGTATTTTCTATAGAATATTCGTGGCTAATGCATATTTTTGTAAAAGGTACTTGAACTGCAGTGGGAACTTCTGTGGAACAGCCCTCGACGCCGCATAGGGAGCATGAGAATGTAGCAAATAGCAGAACCAGTGGAATGAAATGAAAATGTTTCATTTTTAACACGAGATTTTAATATTAATCACAACACCGCAGTTACCTTTTCATGTAATCAAAAAATCCTTGTATTGCATAGAGAAAGATGGAGAAAGTAAATAATACCACTTCGAGTACAGTTCTTTAAAGTAAAGTGACAAGAAACTAGCATAATATGGAATTTTACAATCACATTACAATGTGTTGACCACAAGGTGTTTAATGAGGTGAGCATTATATCTCCGTTTTACTAATGTCTATTTTATCTCATTATTTTCAATATTATGTATGCACGCATGCATGGGTGATTTACTCAAGTCCGGGATGGCATCTTTTTCTTGCAAGTATTCAAGTAGGTACATGATCTTTTGTAGTGGGAGAAAATAAGCCAACATGGAGAATTGAAAATTGAAAGCCTACTTCATCTGTATACATACTACATACATGCTGATGTGCGTGTGCGAGCACTGAAATCAGCCAACCCCTGGTCGTCAGCTGATCACTCACAGATCAGAATGACGGTCAAATCCTATTTTTGTAAAAATGTTTTTAGAGATGATAATAAATGTACCTATTGTTAATCGAACCAGATTTGATAGAAATGTCTGAGCGTTATAATAACTAAGGCTTTGTTCCAAGTTCAACTCATGAACCAGAAATAGCTAAAAAGCGTGAAAACGCAGCATGTTCTAACACCATCTCTGATGAGTGACCTCTGACCTGTACCAGATTTGAATCGCCGCAACAAAAAAATTTTTCTTGTCACTGTTCCCATGGTATGGATATGTACGATGCTTCATTTAGTAGTTATGGTAATTATGGGATTCTCCAGAGAAATGAGATATTCATCGGGAAAGCCCGAGCTGATTGTTAGTTTCCATAGGAAACCATTCGCAATTGTATCATAAAATATATAATAGATACGTACACAACACAACAATTTTCACTCATCGCCCTATCAGTAATATGTAGGAAATAAATAACTGCGTTTGATACGAGTACATTGTAATGTGGCACAAGTTGTGTTACACAAGTGCACAACTGTACAGAGACAGAGTACAGAGTTTAAAACAAATCATTTTTTACAACATAGTAAAATGGAACAAAAACCTGTATGAACATTTTTGCTTATGAATAGAACTTTTCAATTGCATTGATCTCATTGCTTATTTGTACTAAAATTCAAAAAATAATACTTACGTATGTACATGCATGTTTTTGTAATGGAGCGTATTATTTCACAATAATTGTTGTTGTTTTGAAAGACAAAATTGATGAGTCACATTAATCTGAGTAAGTATCTTTAGATCTTTAGACAGAATAATTACAAAAAACCTATCTAATTGGAGTTAGTAAGATAAATAATTGTTTTTACTTGCTGCGGAAAACTCGTTCTTAAAGTCATTGCAAGATAATCCATAGTTATAGGTTATAGAGATAGTCTATTTTCGTTATTACTTTTGTTTCGCCTTTCGTCTGGTCGTCTGGTTCAAAATAGAAAAATAGAAAGTAACATACTTAAGTACTTAAGTCACTTCCATAATTTCTACCAAGGCATTGAAGGTAGCAACAATCAACATCACAACAAAAAAGAGCCGTGTTCTTTCTAATAATCAGGTAAAACAAATTTATCATTTTCAACCATCCATCCAGTATATCGAAAAAATTAACTTTATTGTTGTCCAAAGTCCAAACTTATATCTGATATATGATGTATACTTATGCTGTATAATATTATAATGGATAAGATTTTTTCATAATATTATACATTTTTTATCCAATTTAACGATAAGGTCATAGATCCAATAATGCATAATAATGTATGTTTGTTTGTTGATTTCTTAAGAGTTCTGAGTTCTGACTGTTGTTGATCACAATGGAGTGTATGGATATGGAGGATGGTGGAAATAGTGCTGCTGGAAATATCAATAACAGTAGTAGTAATACAAATGGGCAGAATTCTTCCTTACCCTCTATCCATTTGTGGTATCTACACGATGGAAAAGGTAAAGTACATACGTATTTACTGTTTACACTTTACATGGTAGCAAAAACTGTTATCATGGCCATTGTGCATACTCGATTCTAATGTATCAAATGAAATAGGAATAAAAACAACAACTTTGGAGGAAGTCGACTTGAAGGAAATATCGGTACGATCCTTGAAAGAAATTGCGGTGCATGACAAGCCTGAGGAGAGTTTTACAACTTCTGTAAATGAAATCGGTAAAGTAATATTTTTATTCACACTTTAAAAATACGATAAATACCATTTCTGATTATTATACCCACATAATCAGCTGTATTTAAAAACAAATTTTTAATTTAAACATCTATTAATTTCTTATCTAGACATTCTGCACAATGGAGTAGTTTTGCAAGAAAAAGAAGGAGTATCATTGGAAGCAATGAATATTAAACCAAATTCTATTCTCCATGTCATTAAAAAATTGGGATCACATAGTGCTCAGACTGAGGAAGCTTTCAAGGAATTTAAAAATGAGTCAAGACAGGCAGTTTCCAATGATAGCATATCAGAGCTTGTCCTTGCGTTAAAAACTATGACATTAAGTCCAAAATTCTTAACCACTATCGAGGTAAATGAGCTCCTATGTCTTGTAAAACATTAGACATAATAATTATTATTGTGCTATTTTATTCTTTATTTCATCAAATGCTTATACTCATATGTATAATGTATACCTATTAATGCAATAAAAATGTATTTATGTTTTTATTAATGTTGTGTGTATTATAATTTTGTAGAAACTTAGTGAGCCTCAAACGTTGAAAAATGTAATTGCCGTAGTTCCGAACCTTCAATTTGACCCCATCGGGATATCAATAATTCAAGATGTCAGTATGATATTCTATCTGGCAAATGAAGAGTCATTAAGAGCGTAAGTTTTCCAAACTTTTTCTTTGAATTTACATTGTCATTGTTTGTATTTCAGCTTAAATTATAAGCTGAACAAAAGCAAGCTCTGTAGATTATCTACGTAAAATAATTTATAATTTTAATTCTAATGTGATGCACAACAGATTAGCTGAAATGAGACCATGGGTAGTAGAAGCCTTTAATTTTATAGCTGCTGGGATACATCAGCAGGAGGCGAGCAGCTCCCGTGATGGGGCATCAGGTAGAATGCCGAGCGGACTCAGCTCCGCTTTCCTCTCGTATGTTCGTCAACAACAAGAGGAGGAGGATGAAGAAGATGAAGCTAGTCCAGCAGAAGGTGTAGGAGCTCAACAGCAGCAAATCACTCGACAACAGCTCGTTGCTGCGCTCAATAGTTTAAGTAAGATATTAAACATAAATTATTTGGTATCTGTTTTTTTCTGTGCTTCTTTGTGTAGGGGAATTTACTATAGGCTTCAATTTTTCCGATTTTATAAACTACATTCCAACAAATTACATTATTTCAATAAATATTGTCAATGGTAAAAAAATGGTAAAACCTTTGTTGTTCAAATAGGCGGCTTTGGATTATTCCCTGGTGGACAACCACCACAACAACAACAACAAGGAGCTAATTCTTCCTCACGGACTGTCCCACCTCCGCTGTCAGCAGCACAAAGACAAAGTTCTACTTCAAGACTTACGGATCCTCTGAGTCTCCTCTTACCTGGTGCTGGTGCAAGTCGACCAAGAAGTGAACCCACCTCTGGTTTTACGTCCCAACCTGCAACTCCAACTCCCCCTCCTCCTGTACTGACCGGAGAATTGGTAGCACGAGCAATGAGAGATGCCCTTAGTCAACTTCCTCCTGAACAGAGAACTGCTCAAATGAATGCCTTCCGTTCTTTAGCTTTGTCTTTGAATCAGCAACCGCCACCACAACGGCCATCCAACCCATTAATTCCCCCAGTTCCAATTCCAACCACAAATAATCAAACGCCAATGACTGTTGACAACCCAACAGCAACAATACCAGCACCTGCCGCCGCCGCCGCTTCTCAGTACCAAGAAGAGTTGGCTCAAATGCGAGATTTGGGCATTCATGACGACAATCTAAGTTTAACAGCATTACAAGAATGTGACGGTGACGTTGCTCAGGCCGTAGAACTTATATTTTCTGGGTATTACACACAACAATAATCGAAAAATATTGTTCTGCATTACATAATATTATAACACATCAAAATGTACTCCATAAATTCTGATAAAACTAATGTTAAATTAACATTTCATGTGGCAAAAATTCGAGTATGACATAAAATACAAAGTTATTATTCTAAATGAAAATGTTTATGATGTAGCTAATGTATTTTGTATTTGGAGACTTCGACATTGTAGATTTACCGTGTCGGTTATTTATTATAGTTATTATTATATTTGTGCTGCAAGAAAACTCGTACGTCAATATTTATTGCGCACATATAATAACATTATATCAAGTTAAAATTTAGTTTTAGTACACTAATGGGCTCGTTAGAGTTCATTTTCATGTAACTTGTTTCAAGGAGGAGCCATGAGCCATGTAAATTACACTACGTGAAGGTAGCGCTAATGTTATAAGCCTATTCCAAGTTTCACGAAGATGAAGTCTAACAAGCCCTTAAATTCATATTATTGCAATTATTGTAGCTATTAGTAACCTATAAACAACATTTTGAACAGTTTTGTAAAATGAATCGATGCATTTTACTTGACAAGAAAAATAAAGGGAAAACTGTGAATAATCGTTTTTTTATAATGTCTTAAAACAAGACTACAAAGTTAAGTAAACTACATAAATACCTAGTTTAGTTATCGGAATTATAATGACTAATGTATAATTAGTGTTACTGTTATTATATGTATGTTATTACTTGCGTTCATATCATATGTACTGAGAGAACAAAAAATAAAGTAGAAAATAGAAAGTAATCTTCAGATTCAAAATTCACCTGATGACGATACCTGTATTAAACTACCATTTTCATTTCATTACGTGTTTGAAGTATGTATGCATATTGACGAGATATAAAAAAGGAATGATATCAATTGGAAATGATAACTTACATTGCTTTTGATTTTTGATACAACAAATTCGTTTATTTATATATCTTTCGCAAAATATTCTTTTTTCGCATAATTTACAACATTTTTCTTTTCTAGATACAAAAGTATTTAGTTGATAGGCATAAATGTTTTCAAGTCTCAGTTACTTACATAAAAAAACAAAAACCAACATTCATTTTTTAGTCATACATTATAACTAGATTATAGTTTATTATTGAAAAATTAAAGGTGATTGTACGTTTATGCAATGCGGCCTCTCTTTCTCTGTAATTTTTTAACTCTCTTAGTTTTTTCATCTTTTCTTGCTTGTATATTCGATTGGCGTTTGTCTTGACGTTGCTTCTTTTGTTTCTCCACCTGATCAACACGTTCGGCCCATTTCTTCTGCTTGTCCTATAGAAAAGAAAATGAAACCCAACAATTATTTTAGAGACGGTTACAAAAATGAACAAGATTTGATGAAAATTAAATATTTGTGTAGTAAACAAAACTTACCTTTTTAACTTTGTCCATTTTCTTAATTGTCTTCTTCAGAAGAGTAGGATCGTCTCGGACTTTAGTACCTTTCGCTCTGTAAGTTTGAAATAATTAAATAAATCAATACAAAATTAAAATTATAAACAGCTGTAAATTATTGCTGACATTATACCAATGAACCCATAATTTGCAAGTTTAAATGCCATAATGTACATCACAGTAAGTACATTGAAAAAAGTCACCTCTGTAGTGCATTATTCCACTTTTGCTTCTCAAGGGCCGTAACAGCTTCACTAGTCTTCCCTTGACCTTGAAGCTTTTTAATTTTACTCTCTTGTTTCTCTACAGATTTCAAGATACTCAAAGGTTTTGATGAACTCGTAGACTTTTCTTCATTTTTGTTCTTAGTTCGTCCATCGGAAATGAAATCAAACTTTGAATAAACAATTTCTCCATTTGTAGTTTTGACGGGTTTCTTTTGTAAAGGTGTCTTCACTGGTGTATCTCCTCCAGTTGTTGTTGAAGCACTTGCATTAGCTTTTGCTCCACCAGATTTTTTCCCTTGCTGATTCCCACCAAGATTTGGATTTGATTGAGAAGTAAACTTTTTCTTTTTTGCTTCATTTTCCTCTAGTTTCTTCACCTTCCTCTTCTTTCGTCTAATAGCCTTATCACTATGTTGACCATCTAGCCTCTCTTTCCCTAAAAGTAAAAAAAAAATGCAATAAAATATAAGGTAAGTATAACAAAACACCATAAAAGAGACATCAAAAACAACTGTATTGAGTATTCTGCACATTTTCAATTTTTTATACATACATACATACTACAGTTTTGAAACTTTGTTGCATTGTTGCATAGCAAAAAATAGTATTATGCTAAAAAATATAAAATAATAACTAAATATATTTGTATCATTTGCTTAAGTATACCTAATTCAGCAATTTTGGCATGTAATCGCTGCTCGAGTTCCTCCCGGTTGGTGGTACGTGACGTTTGAGCTTGATTTTGCTTCTGTTGAAACTGTTCCTTTTTACTATTTTTCTTTGAGCTTACTTCCTCATCACTTTCAATAATATAAGCATCTTCAAGGTGATCAGCATCTTGTAATTTGGACAGGGCACTTTCTGGCAATCCCTTAAATAAATCGGAGATGAACTTCTTCTCTAGTCTATAACTCGCCAGTACAGCATTCCTGAGTTTCTTGCTAACATTAAAAGTCTTCTTTTTCTTCTTATTACTCGTATTAACTAAACTACCAGGATTAGCACTAGGTTTAGTGTTTTCACTAACATTACTGATTTTCGCAGTCATATTGACCAAAACCATAAATATTTACTTACTTATGAACCTTTTAAATAAATAAGTATGTAATACAAGTCATTAACAATGAAACAATGTGTTCAACACTATTTACTATTTGTTATTTAACATAACAGCAAAAAACACGTGCTTATGACGGTGAATTCAGTACTAAGACAATCATCAAAAGACGGTTTAAATCTTCGAAGTCACCAAAATCAGGATCTGTAAAGGAAAACAAAGTTAAAACAAAGTTACAAAAAATGTATTAAAGACACCAAATATTGGAGAAAATAAGTTAATTTTAATGAACCCTTATAGATGAGTTAAACTACTTTAGATATTATATTATACAGGTACCTTAGAAATTCTCTAAAATACAACTTGGAAACACACATGGTCCGCTTAAAATTGCCAGGTTCCCTTATAATATATAATATATCGTTTTGGTGATATATATACTTACATAGGTGGTGGTGGTGGAATGGATGGACTGTTTCTATGCAAGTTTTTTTTACATACTTTTACAGTGTGTGTGTGTATTGTAAGCTGTATAAGAACTAAAAGCATAGTAGTACTATGTATGTACATCAACCGACTATAGTAAAAGTCATATGTATATACGACTTTAGGTTGAAAATCACAGAGAAATGGCCGTCGAGTTTCCCTTAAATATTATTGTATAAAATATAATCATTTCTTATTTTACATTACATGCTTAAATAAGATAATTGCAGGATTCATTCACTTGACATTTCAACCCAAGACCCCAACACCTCCCAACTCTGAGGCTATTATGAACTTTTTTTAATTTATTATTTATTAAAGTTAAATCTACACTGTAAAGTTACGAAAAGATAATTGGAGCAAGCTATATAATATATTATATAATAATAATAATAATAACCACTCTATAGAGCTGAAATAGTGTGTAAAATACGAGTAATAATAATCATAGTAAGTAATACAGTACCATCGTCAAAAAACTAGGCTATTCTTCTACTAAAATACATCATATTTAAATAACATCAAATATTTGTCAGGACCGATTTTTATTGTTTGTGTTTGTATCTATTCGTGTGTGTGAGTTGAGAGAGAAGTTTTGTGTTTTTGTGAATGGGTGAGAGAGAATAAAAATAAGTAAATAAATAATAAAAATAAAAATATTGTTATTAAGTATCTACTCTACTACTATATACCATCATCATCATCATCATCAATAAATAATCATGATGATTGTTCAACTTTACTTTCACCTAATTCAACTTAAATAGTTTGAATTACAGACGAGGAAAAATTGAAATTTTTACTGAATTCCAGTAAACACCAGGCCAATCAACTTAACTAAAAAGACGGAGAGAAAGCTTCTTCCCTTTTTCAGGTAGACTTTTTTCTTAAATATTACATTTATTTTTTAATAATTATTAAGCATTTATGATTTAAAAGTATGTTACCAACATCAAGTTTACACAATAATGTGTAATGCGAGTAGCATAAAATGTTTCCATTGATGTTACTACATATACTAACTACTAACATACTACATAACAGACATAGCCAATTATTATATTACATAATTTATAATTTACCAACTCCTTGATTCGTTCAATCACATTATCTATGAGCTACAAGCTATACAGAATGATAAAATTATTAAACTCTGATGCTTGTCCATTCATCTACTATATTTTATACCAAGTAACCGAATAACCGAGAAATATTTTACTCATTTTTATGTAAAACACTTTGTAAGTAAGTATGCTGGCTTTTTATACACAGTTATGAAAAATAACTCATTCTGTTTTTGCAGGCATACTACTAGGTACTTACTATTAAAATTCAGGTTATTAAGTTTGCTGGCGATATGTCATAATTCACATTTTGTTTGTTTTTATTCAGCCTTGCATTTCATGCAATGTTTATGAATATAATAGCAAGTATCAACTTACAGCTTTTGTTTACTAAACTTTGCAGTCATCATGTGTAATTTATATTATCTTTGTCGCCTATATACGCCTATATAGCCTATACTTGCAGACTATTAAAATACCCAAGCTCAACTTATATAAGGGATAGTTATTAAACCTCTCCACAGCGGGTAATTATCATGTAGTAAGAACGATCAAACCTGAGCTCAGGAATTATACAAGTCTATGTATGAACTTCTAAAATCTAAAATTATAAAATGGCAATAACGCTTCTAGGTATAAAAATGGATTCCTCGTTTTGGTATGCATAAAATTTTGTCAATCGTCACCAATCCACAAGCAGAACAGTCCCATCAATTTGTTAGCACAAAATTAAGTAAAATTGCTACTTTTAGCTTTTAGTGGTAACAGTTGCCAAGAACTTTTTGTCACTATCGTCAATGACGACTTGTCATACATCATACTTGTTGGGTAAAATATTAAGGAAGTAATTAAGGTATAGATTGATTAAAGAGGTTTCCAAGGAAGATAAAGAGGTTTCCAAGGAAGATAAAGAGGTTTCCAAGGAAGATAAAGAGGTTTCCAAGGAAGATAAAGAGGTTATAAACAATATAACTCTCTAGTAATTCTTGTACGCACATAATTAAAGTAGGTATGTGTGTAGATTTGATTGGAGTTCAATTAAATTTTTTGGGCACGTGTATTATAATATGTAGTATGTTTTTCTGCATTTTATTTTGACAATAATATTCAGGATACATACATAGGTATTATATATAGACAATGTGTACAAGTAGTTGAGATGCTTAGTTTGTTATTGTTACACATCAATAATCAAATAATGAACGTGACTTTTACGAGTCGTTTTTAGTTTTCACTTTCAGCCATTATTATTAGTCAAGGGTTAAATTGACAAGTTTTAGTAATTGAGATAATAATGTCTAGCATATGAAGCTATATCTTCACATTTACATTTACATTTATTCAGTTGTAAAATGTATGCGTACTATGTACATGGCTATGATATAGAAAAATGTATGTAATATTTATATTATAATATTTATCTCAAACTTCTCTTCTTTCTTATCATTCATCAAAACAATAATTAGTGACACGTTCAACTCATTCATTGTATAATATTATGTTACTATTAACTATTAAGATGATGCATATAATACTCTTAATAGTCACTGCATCATAGTGACGACAAAGAAGGAATCAAATTCTGATTGAGTGTATAGACTTAATATAACTTTGGCTAATACAAACTATATATACATACCTTATAATGTGTAATGTGTATCATCTGTTAGATGTACATATTTTAAACATATGATTTTCTATCATCTGGTTCTGGTTTCATAAGATGTATACACGTGTACATACACAAATAGACATGAATGAAATTAAATATAATATCGTTTGCGTGCATATGTCATCATCTGGGCTGAAGGCTGGACTGGACCATGTGATGGTTCTTTTTCGTTTCGTTTTGTGGACTTATTATTATGTTTTAAACTTTAAATGGGCTTGCCTTTGTCCAGCTTCAGTCGTTCGTATTCGGTTCTCTCTCTCTCTCTCTCTCTTTCTTACTCTGTCTGTACTCTTTTACATTTTCTTTTTTCTTTATCTTTTCCTTTAAGCAACTCTTTGTCCTTTTCCTCTACTATATACTTATATCAATAATATTAATGGTCAAGTCCCTTTTTCCAGTACCCTGTATCATATATTTTGAATGAGATGGATATTATTTATACACAAGTATTATTAGTATTGAAATATAGATGCACATTGCACATGGTACATATTACGTATCTATAGGTATTTATTATGTATGTATAGTATGTGTACATCTTGGTTGAAGAATATAATCTGTAATATGTATAGACTATAGACATAGAAGTACACAAAGGCATTTTAAAAAGGTTAGGAGCCTTAAATTACAAAGAACATATTATTACTGTTGTATGTATACCGAATACCGAAAGATATGAAGGCATGTTCAGCTGTTTTTACTGGTTTTGTTGTTGTTAAGGGTCCAGAGAGCCAGTCAGAGATACATGGAGAGAGAGAGATGGAGAGGGAGAGAAAAGGAAAGAAAGAGAGAGGGATAGATGGAAAATATACCGTCAAACGTTCAGTGAGCATGTGTATGTCTTTTAGCGTTTTTAAAGGGTGGGACGGAATCCAATGGAATGATGGAAAGTGTTACAGTATACTCAGAGTTTAATGGCCTTCCTTCTATATTCTGGCATATTATAATGTACGTATTACGTATATGTGCGTATTATGTACATATATGTATATGAAACTTAGTTTTTTCGGATAAATATATGCATACCGAGTTGTTGCTTGCTCATTTCATTGCACATTTTGTTATTTTCTCAGTGTGAGTACTTTCGTTTCGTTTTCAAGTCATGTGTCTAGTGTCTACATGTTATTACATATGATATCTCTATGCAATTATGTACCATGCACAATGCTACAGGGTATCGGTTTCGGTAGACGAGTGCACGAGAAATAATAAGAATGATGTAAAAATATTTACTTGTAGGAATATAGGTAAATTTGTACTTTCACTCTCTTTTGAGCAAAATCGCATGTGCTAGTATTTTTTAATACTTGTAACGTAGGTCTGTGTATACTCTAGCTTAATGTGTAATGAAAATCATTCGGTAGATTTTTAAACTACTAAACTAACTATAATTTGAATTTGATGGTATGAAATGATACGCGTCGTATACTGGTAACTGGTAACTGATACAATCAGTAGTCAGTATGTATACGTTCTCACTTTTTTGCCACATTATATGCATCGTAGGTAGATTATATAAGTTGTATGGTTTATATTATTATGTACAATCTTAACAAAAATAGTTTACCTATTATTCTAAATAATGAATATATAGATTAGATAAGGGATGTGTATAAAATGTCTATGAGTGCTAAGTACTATTATATATTTATACAATGAAAATTATAATGGTAGTAACGATAATTTAAACTAGGCTTCAAATGAACACGTTTTTTGTTTGTTAAAATCGGACAGGAAAGAGAATGGGGAAAAGTAATGAGAGAGTTGTATAGGAGACCGGATGAAGAGCAAACATGTTTCGAATTTATAATTATTATTTCATCATATTATGCATAGCCGTTTCTTTTACCAAGTTTAATGTTTAATATTATGGACATTCTGCATAACATACAAAATGCTATTAACATGTCAATACGGAATATTATAAAACATATTATGTAGGTAGTTGGTATAGTTAGATAGATGGTATTATAAGTTAAGCGTTCATGTGTTATGCACATTGGACATGTAATCATAATGTTGAGTATTGAGTATGTGTAAACTCTGACAGTGTTTTTGTATTATTTTTGTACACATACTTATTGTATTAACTATTTTATATTGTATGTATGTGTGTGTAATAATGTAAATGATGTATAGATATACAGTTCAAGTATAAACTTGTCTTTATAATAATATATTGAATATCCTCAATATTGCGTTCATTATTGTCTCTGGTTATACATTATACATACATACTGGGTAAATATGCTTTTACACAGCCATAACCATGAATGTGAAGTTGCTCGCTTTTAGCTTGTAGATCATATCATGTGTAAATTTTCACCTACTTATGTATGTACTTCTCAAATTTAACATATAATTATTGTGGCAATTCATTTACCTTTTACCTTAAAAATCAACGGTAGTAGTTTTTACTTTGTTGCCGAATATGTCCTATAATATGTAGAGTTTAAATGCAATATCGATTGGACAAACAAACGGCAGTAGTTGTTAATGATTTTATAATGATATTTAAAAGGTTATACACATACTATGCTCGTCGTTAGTAGAATACGACTTGTTGAATAATATTATATAGTCTCCTTGTTTAAGTTCTAAAACATGTAGGGGCGTTTGTGCATATTTATACGGCATGTACTATTTCACGTAGTTTTAGGTATTATTGTTGTCATTAAAAGCAATGATTATTAAATATTTCTATTTCTAAGATGAAACGAGCAGTATTTTGGTTTCTCTAATTTCCCTTTCTTAGCCTAAAATCCAGATTTTACTTGCATGTATTTTTTTTATAATATTTACCCTAGTTGCAATAACAGACTATTAAGTATGTAATGTAACGAGTCTTATCGTTCGCTCAACTCTATGAATCATGTGTACATTCTTAAACACGTGTAGGTACTATTATCTAATCCTTAATAGGTGTGTAACACTTTTCACTATTACTATAGAAAGTCCTCAATTAACTGTAACAGTAAATGATCCAACAAATAACTCAGCAAATAGGAAAAAAGCTCCATCAAGTATTTTTTTTCTTTTGACTTGTGTAAATATCAGTACAACAAAACGTGCATCTAAAAACCGTCCATTTTCCTAAATATTCGGTGAGCTGATTTCGTCGGGCCCAAAAACAGGGACGTGGCAGGAAAGTACACTGCTAGCTATATAGTTAGGCACACTATACTCAAAATTTCTTCAGTTTGGCTAACACTCCGAAATGCTTTTCACTTTGGTTTAAGTGATTGAGGATTGAGGCCGTTAGCCGGTCAATTTTACCAAACTGAGTAAAAAAATGACCGTTTCCAAGGCACACGAACGGGGACGTCGCCTCCAAAAAGTGCCTCATATAAAGTGTATACAAGTTGTACATTGTACATTGTAGAGTCCGTTGTTTCATTTTGTTGCCGAAATCTTTGGCGAACCGGGTTCGCGAAAATCGGCCATTTTTACATGCACTCATTCTTTAAAGATGACTTAAAGAACAGTTCTTTATTCACGCTCTTTCCTTTTACTATTTACTATTTAACATAGCATTATGATATTTGCTGTTTTTACAGTCAATATTAGGCACATTATGAATATGAATTATGCATCATCAAAAATTAAAAATGATGATGCTTAAAATGCAAAATATTGTTATTCATTTTTTTATTCTACGAAGGTTATTTTGGAGCGGCATGAATCGAAAAATTTATCCTCATGCTTGGAAATGTTCTGCATTCATAATCTTGGCAGTAGCATCCGTTTTGCTAGAAGTTGCAGACTTTCCTCCCTTGTTATGGTTCTTTGATGCACATGCATTGTGGCATCTCACGACCGCTCCAATTACATATATTTGGTACAGGTGAGTCACCTACAACCACAACAACATGTTTCTCATCTTGATGCGTACCCTTGTTGTTTCAATATTTTCTTTCATTATGTAAAATGCTAAGCTGTTTATTAATGACCATGTTTCTGTGATTATATGTTTATGTTACAGCTTTTTGGTTGACGACTGTAACTTTCTCCACAGTGAGTACATAAATCTGAAGATAAAGCAGCCATAGGACTTCAACTCGATGAATGATATCCATTGCTTGTGCAAATCTAGTCTTTAATTTGTGTCATCCTCATCAACTCATCACGTTTCTCTTGTTTTGGGTGATGGATATACATTTGCATCGAGTCAAGTACTTACATACGATACAAGAAAAGTTCTTCCCTTTATGTTGGTAACACAATACATTTTTCCTTCTTGTGCAATATTTCAATCTTGAATAACTTAGAACTATAGAACTTTTCGTTAGTATGTAGTGATTAGGCAATCATTGTGCTATTTAGGATTCTAGAAGAATAACATGAAAAGATTTAATAATCATATTTATTATCATAATTCCATAATATTGTATAAAATAGAGATATAAAAATTTAAAAAATATATAAATATATACAATATTACTAGAAAAAAGATTTATTTATATCCTGTACAAAGGAAAGACGATAATAGCGACTACGTTACATACTTTGATAAGTATGTGTTATGAATGTAATTTTACAACAACTTTCCAATATCAGTCATCAATAATATGTTTACATGTCTGGTAAAATTGATGATCTAGAGATGTGTACTTACGATTAGCATTTAGTATTTATAAATTGAATATCGCGAAATATTCAATATTGTAAAAAAAGGTCTACCGAGTATTTTCATCTCGATAAGTCAAAAAGTGAATACGGAGAACGCGAAATACTTCCAAACTGTTTTAAAGGTAGACGATCAGCAAGTACTGAACAAAATTCAAATGACTCTATTGTGTATTAATCTGATGCCATCACATGTTAGGTAATAATTAATAATATATGCTAAAAATTAACAAATAGTTCTTCGAGTTGTTTCTTATGCATCGTTACTGTAGTAGGTAGTAGGTACTGCGAGTTATTCGCTTTTTTCAAGCTGGTTTCCGCGTTTTTCTGATCCAGTAAAAATTGAAGTTCTGCAGACTTTTTTTCTAAAATCTACATTTAAACTTTAAACCAAAAGCTAGCACGACAAAAATCAAGTGTGCAGTATACGAAATTACGCAGACTTCGATCTAGCAAAAGAAAACGTGTAAGGAACCTTCAGTAATATCTATTATGTATGTATGTATACCACGAGTGTCATTTTGTACCCACTTTTCATATTTACAGTTTGTTAACTAACTTTAAGATTTAATGAAATTCTTACCTTTGTACAAATACAAACAAATTTTCGAATACATCACGTATAGTCGGAGCCATAAACGATTTATTACCTATACATAGAACTTCTAATGTTAACTACCGTTTTCTACAGGGTAAGGTATTCGAAGCAAATGTTTTTCAATGTATTATTGCATATTATTACATTGTAGTTTGAACGACGTATCTATAGGTATCTTATACAATATCTATGCTCTTCCCAGTAGTAAACTAATATCGTAATAGAAAGTTTTGTATGATGCCAGTATATCAAAAACTTACTATAATATTACTATGTATTACTATTTACAATATACATATTAGGTATTGGTATTATAAATATATTACGTAAAATATCAAATTTGTTCGTGATTAATTACCTCGCAGTAGAAAATTATCGCTGATCACAAATCGAAGTAGTAGTATTTAGGAAACCCACGTATGAATACTTGAAAATGTAAAATTAAGAGCTCGAAGTAGAAACAAAAACGGTACCACTAGATACTGTCAACGGTCTTTGTTTCCTCGAGTAAAGCGTAAATTGTTTGGGGTAGATAAGTTTTGGTATTTAAAACTTTAAACAAAAGCCATATTATGTATTTGTGTACATACATACACACACAAAATATAAAATAGACCTTTACTAATTCGACTGGATAAAGTTCAAAAGAAAAAAAGGTGATCTTCTATGTAATTAAATCCTAATCCTACGTAGGTAGTTACAAAAATGTCGATGACATGTGCAATGTGCAACCACGCTAAAAACACTAAAGATTTAAGGGTGATAATTATGTTATAGTTAATTAATTAGTCAAATGTTTTTTAGCCAAATAGCTAAATAAAAGGTGTAGGGTGTAGGCATTACATAAAAAATGTAAAATATTGTATAACAATATGTAGATGCAATATATGGTTGTTAAAATGGTTATTGTGTAGTACACACATGTCACAAAATACTGTGTAATATAGATGCGTAATAATATTATGAAATGAATTATTATGAGAAAGTTTATTAATATTTGCTGAAAATGAATGTTACCCCCGAATTCTAGTCCTCCACTTAGTCTCAATCTCAAACTCAAACTCAAAAAAAATCTTGTTTCTATAGAATTTACAAAAAATTTTGAGTGGCCAC
>JAQIVE010002749.1:0-18811 GCA_034698285.1 Sminthurinus bimaculatus | reverse complement strand
ATAAGGACATGTTACTTATGTAGCATACAGCACATAATACTTGTCTTTTGTACGTAGAACCATATCATTCATACTTGATACACAATTTCAATCTCCATTCATACAATATACTTATATACACCCATTCGTAAAATATTTGAGAATTTATTATTTAAATCTATTTTTGGGAATCCGATGCCGGAGTTTGAACTGAAAGAAAAAGAAGAAATAGAGTTGCAATAACTTTACACTTTGCATACATTAAGAGCTGAATTTAAAACTGTTGATAAAGGTAATGTGTAATAAATAAATAATGGTGAGCAAAAAAGTAAAATAAAATGAAATAATGGTTTCTTACGTCCATATTTTGCTTTCATTTTTTCAAGTTCTTCTATTTTTTTCTCGGCATCCAGTTTCTTAAATGCTTTAGTTGCTTGATAGTACAGGACTACGAGATAACGATTACAAACATTAAATCCAGAAAGATGATCACAAGCATTTTTAGCGTCAAAAATATCTTCATAGACAACAAATGCCGTCCCTCTTGTTTCAGGTGTGTTTCCCCTGTGAACAAAAAACATATTACATTATTATGAAGAAAGAGAATTTTTGTCCCGCATTAGAAGTGTTACAATCTACAATCTAAGGCGTAAGGAAATACACTGGGATTTCCTTAATTTTACTCATTCGTATGCACTTTTTATTCAGCTGCCGAAATCCTATTTGGTTAACAGTTGAAAGTTAACGGGGAAAATCGGTAAAAAAGGTCAAAAAAAGTCTTGTTCATTTGTACGCCTACGATTGTATTCTGTATGCTGCTCTTCGAATGCGTACGACAGAATTTCTTAAAGAATGTTTACATAAACATGTAATTGACCATCATATAGTTTCTACATCAAGAAAAAGTTATTATTTATTAAAATACAGTATGAATTACGAATATGTTGAACACATACACACGAATCTGTCGAATTGCTCCATATTTTCCGAAAATGTCATACATTTCTTCAGCAGTTATCTTATAGGGTAAATTTCGAATGTATAAAACACGGTTTACTTCTGGGGGCAAGCGGACCTAAATGATGCATCAAAGTAACATACATTAAGTAACGCAAATACACATGAGACATTGTTTTTTTAATTGCTATTTTTAATGATTGATTAAGTAGGTTTAATTGTAAACGTTAAAACTTAAAACACAAAACATTATAAATATTACGTTTTTGCTTCAAAACAAAATAACAAAATCTTTGAAAAGAAAAGGACAAAAAAAAGACTTACATTAGCCCGTCTTTGCATTCCCATCGCCATTTTTAATACTGGAGAAATATGCTATGATTTCCTAATAATGCACAATAAACGAATTTACACTTTGAAAACCACAAAATTAATGACGTTGTTAAAATTTTTAACAAAAAATTATTTTTATTTTTTTTTAAACGAAACTTTTCACAAACTTTGAATTTTCGTATCGATGCAATAGAATGTGGTGCTATCTCGAGCATTGAATTTACATTTGACGGCCATGCCTGTACATATGTATATGTACGTAGTAAATGGCCATGCCACCGGTATTAGAAGACAGCTTTTTTGCTCTCGGTTAAAAATTAGAGAAAGAGTGAGATTAATTTAAAATTGTTTTTTTTTGGAATTAATTTGTTACTTTGTTAAATTTTGTGAATTAAAATATAAAAAAATGAGTCGTTTCTACGCTAAGGGATCCGATTCTGAATCGGAATCGTCTGATTCAGAGCCAGAGCCAATTCAAAGACCACAAGTGTCAGCGGCTACATATGCAGTAAGTCAAAGAGATTTTTTTTTCCGAAAGTATAAAGTGTATAATCATGATTATATTCAGATTTTATATGCCTACAACTTTGCTTTTTTCTATTTTAAAATTTTAAAAACATGATATCAACTTCATAATATAATTGTAATGATGTAAGGCTTGTTTCAGTTTTATTAGAAGCTTTTGCATTTAACAATTAACAATGTTCAAAAATGCTTCATGTTTACTTCATGTTATTTAGTTGTTAAATTGTTATTTTACTTATTTGATTGATTCCAGTTAAGTGACGATGAGGAAGAGTCAGGGAAGCGTGTTGTCCGCTCAGCGAAAGAGAAGCGATATGAAGAGATGGTGGGATACATTAAAAAAATTAGGAACTTCCGGAAAAATAATGATATGTCTAATCTTTTAGATTGTAAGTCAAAAGTCTCTCACTATAGTATAGTTTCATTATGTCTAAATACAATTATTACTGACACATGATTCATGATTAATTACATTCAAAACATCATTGTGCTGCCTATTTAATAAACTTGCTTTTTGTGTGTGTTATTTACAGGTTTTGAAGATCTTATACGGGCACATCAAAAAGCGTTACCGGTGATAATGAAAGAAGGTAAGCCTAAAAAGTTAGATATAGTCGAGTCAGATGATAGTCAAATACGCCGTGTGTGGATTCATAAATACGCATTATTTACACATGATTTATGATTTACAGGAGTAGATCAATCAGGCAATTTGAATTGTCGCAAATTGTTTAATTTCTTCTTTTTTTTTGTATGGTTTAAAATGTATTTGTCTTTAATGTATTACAGAGCGAGGTGTTACTCCTTCATTTTATCTGAAAACTCTTGCACAGCTGGAAGTTTTTGTAAATCAACAATGGGAAAATAAAAAGAACATGTCAAAAAACAACTCTAAAAGTTTATCAACTTTAAGACAAAAGTTAAGAAAGTATAATAAAGATTTTGATGATGATCTTGTAAAATATCGGGATAATCCTGAGCTCTTGGAAGAAGATGAGTTTGAAGAAGAAAAGGAAGTACCGGAAGAAAGTGATGATGAAGTCGAAGTAGAAACAAAGAAACCATCCAAGAAGGATGCAGAATCAAAGAAAGCTGCAAAGGTAAACGCACTTTTTTGTTCTCTGTATTTAATACAGTTTGTTTACTTATAAATAGGCAAGATAGTTAATAGTTGTATTTACTATGAACAGTATGTACACATATGTAGGAATTAAGATTAGGATAAAATTGATAATGCACTTGATGCAGTACGGCATTTTATATAAATATTATGTCTGTAAAGAAGATGGTGCAAAATTAAATTTCATGACATTCTGATCCCGGAGTTGGGTTATTATACTCAATTCCGCTACATAGAAAGTCAACATTTAAACAATAATCGACACAATATTAAATTTTAACGTGACGTTTACGCAAAATAGAAAATACAAACTCTTGTCTTCTTTTTATCATTAAATTTTATAGGAGGACGGTGACGAAGATTCTGATGATTCATATTGGGCTTCTTCTGGTACTGAGTCCTCATCCTCGTCTGATGATGATACAGATTATGCCAACATTCGAGAAAAGTTTTTGAAGAAAGAAAAAACTGGAAAAGATGATGAGGAAAAAAGAAAAGAAAAGGACGAGCGGAAGAAGGAAAGAAAGGCATTAGAAGGAAGACGAAAGAAGGGTAAGGAAGATTTGGATGATGAATTGGAAGGGGGTCAGTGGGAAACTGTTAAAGGTGGAGCTCAAGCAGAAAGACCTAAAATGTTTAACAAGGATCAAGAAATTAGTACTCCTGTTGTCATGAAAAAATTAGCCGAAATTACAGCTGTCAGAGGAAAGAAGGTATAAAAATGAATATAATATGTGTATTGAAGTAGTACTGCTAGTTACATTATGTTATTAATGAATTCGTAGTTACGTTACAAATATAATCTAACGATTATGTAATCATGCAATACATCGTCCTTTTATAAATTAAAAACTCTAGGGAACTGATAGGAGAGAACAAATTGATTTACTTGTTGAGCTAGAATCAATTGCGAACACTCATAATCTCGGACCTGCAGTCCAAATCAAAATTGCGTTTTCAAGTAAGGCTTATTTATTTTCTCGTCAGAGAGTTTCAACATTTATATATACATATATTTTTCCCGATTTTGTATAGAGTCCAAGTACATATACTAACAATTGTCTTCTTCATTATTTCTAGTCGTCGCTGCCATTTTTGATTTTAGCTTGAAAGTTCATGAAGTCCAAAAGGTTCAGCATTGGCTCAAACTTTTAGAAAAAGTTAATGAAATGCTGACCATAGCGATTACATCTAAGGACACACTCACGGTAATTTTATTTTGAAATAACTGTCTTAAATGCAACTCTATTCTACAAGAAATTAATTTTTAGTATTTTTAACCACAAATCAAGTCGCAATCCATGAACTTTTAACTATTGTTTGATGCAGATTGATGAAAACGTGCCAGAAGATGGAGAAGAATTGGAGAATTCTCCTTATAAAGTTCGAGGTTGTCTCATGACCGTATATGAAAGGACTGATGAAGAATTTCTCAAAGTTTTGAAGGTAATTCTTAACTATCCAAGTTAAGTTAAGTATCATAGGTAGAATAGCATAAAATTTACACTGTGTGTAATTGCACTTTCGATCAACAGTATTACCAAACATAAGGTTATATTGTTTTAAGCTAGTGCAAAAAGCAAACGCTTAGTCCTTCATCCTTATGGATTTTCATGTTATGAAATTCATATCAGCTTTTTGACTAAGGACATTTACATGGCATAACTTTTTTTTTCATTTTCAGTTTATGCACACTTTAGTATTTTAAATGGTGTATAGTGTAATGGGAACCATAATTTTGTCCCTACTTTTGAATCATTAGTTTTTAAACCTACTTTTAAAAATGTAATGGTTATAATCATCTTGTTAAATTGTGAATACTAAATACTTTATTTTTTTGCTATACAGGAACTTGATTCACATTCCTTTGAGTATGTCGAAAGAGTTCAAGATGAGAAGAAAATGTGTGACATGTTAGACCGTCTCATTTCATACTTGGAATCAACTCATTTGGGTCAAGACAAGGGTGTAATGTGCCGTGCTTACTACAAGAAAATAGAACACATGTATTATAAATTTGATGTCCGTGTCTTGAAGAAAAAGAGAGTAAGTTTTTTTTTTCACGCGGCTAAAAACTTTAATCGTTTAACCAATTTTCGTATTTTTTAAGTCATTATTGCACTTTCGATCAGAACAGTATCGTAACTATTTTGTTGTAGTATTTAGTATTGTTTGTTTTAAAAAGTGCTATACGAAATTTTTTAGCCTTCATCCTTTTGAATTTTTTATTAACACCATGGAATTCAAAACAGCTATTGGCTATTACAATAGATTATTTTTGTCTTAACAGACGACTTTCCATTTTCGACGTGTTTAAAATATAAAAATAATGGTTGACTTTACAACTTTTGTATATTGTCTGCAATTTCTAAGATTATTTTTTTCCTTTTTATCAATAGGGTGAATATAAAGGTGAAACCAGTGTGGACGACATTTTAAGGCTATGTAGTTATGTTTATGCAAAGGATACAACAGATCGACTAAGAACAAGAGCCATGCTTTGTCATATCTATCATCATGCTCTGCATGACAATTGGTTCCAAGCAAGAGATTTAATTCTTATGTCACATTTACAAGAAGTCATTCAGCATTCAGATCCACCAACTCAGGTATTGAAGTTTTGTTTATTAATTCGTGTACATTTATCGTATTACGTATGACCCTTGTACAACATACTAAGAATGAAAATGAGTCCATTCTAATAATTTTTATATCATAGATTATGTACAATCGAGCAATTGTTCAGTTGGGAGTTTGTGCATTCCGTCACGAAAGCATTCAAGAAGCTCACAATGCACTCTCAGATTTAATGATGAGTGGTAGAGTAAAGGAATTATTGGCACAGGGATTAATGCCTCAACACAGGCACGATCGTTCACCAGAACAAGAAAAGATTGAAAGAAGTCGTCAGGTATTGTACTATAAATGCAGTAAATTGCATCAAACCTTAAATAAATAAAATATTTTGAATGAATTCAAACTTTAGTTGTTAAATTCGTTAAAAATTAAAAATTAATTTCATTTGACTTTCTAACAGGTTCCCTTCCATATGCAACTTAATTTAGATGTGATTGAGTGTGTTTACTTAGTATCTGCTATGCTCATCGAAGTTCCATACATTGCTGAGCATGAATTTGATGCTAAGAGAAGGCCT
Source organism: Sminthurinus bimaculatus (assembly GCA_034698285.1). NCBI lineage: Eukaryota > Metazoa > Arthropoda > Collembola > Symphypleona > Katiannidae > Sminthurinus > Sminthurinus bimaculatus. Next base: position 12,743 of record JAQIVE010002749.1, on the reverse strand, counting down.
ATTTCAAAAACGTTTTATCATCAATTACGAACTTTGGAGAAGCAGAGTTTGACGGGACCTCCTGAATCCATGAGAGAACATGTTGTGGCAGCTGCCAGAGCAATGAAAAAAGGAGATTGGGAAAAATGTTACAATGCATTGGTCAATGAAAAGATGGATCGCAAAGTTTGGCACTATTTCAGCATCTATGAATATTCTGTGGGAGATGTCAAGTGAGTATCCTTTAATATTTTGTTTTACACAACATGTATGCACATATAGTTTATTAAAACTTATGCATGTGTGATACACAATGCTTTTGCCCTTGTGTCAATTCTATATCATTATTTATGGAGCCCAATTAAATCCAAATAGGCTATTATCAATTCATATGTATTACATCATATGTATTCCGCTTGAACTAAATATAGATACGGAGCCAAGGAAATGTTAAAGCGTAAACTTCAAGAAGAAAGTTTGAGAACATACTTGTTTACTTACTCAAATGTCTACGACTCAATTTCGCTACCCAGACTCGCAGAAATGTACTCGATGGAGTATAAACATGTCCATTCGGTTGTGGCCAAGATGATCATAAATCATGAACTCATGGTAAGTATTTTGTAATATAAACTAGTTTTATTTTATTTTTTGAAATTTCGAATATTTTGCAATCTTAGATAACCAATTTTATTATGTTACAAAATACGTTATTTACGAAAAGAATTATTTAGTATTGAGATTGAAATGGAATACTAAATTCTAAATTTAAAGAAAAGCAGACGGTGTAGATTTCGAACTAGCTTACATAGACTTTGGTTTTCCTTCTTTCGTTTACTTACGGTCTCTCTAAATAAATGTGGTACATGATATATTTCAAGGGTTTCATTCATTGTAATTTGTTTCTCTGATGATAGGCCTCACTGGATGAACCAAGTAAAACAGTTGTTCTTCACAGGACTGAACCCAGTCGCCTTCAATCCATGCTTCTCCAACTTTCCGATAAGGTAAGAGAGAAGAGAGTACAATAATAATATAAATATTTACACGTGATCTATTCCTTTGTAAATCAAGTGTATAATCTCTTTGATGTATCTGTCAACATAAGACATCTGTACTGAATCTCGCTTCTTTGAACAAGTATCTAGCTGAATATGAAATAGATACACAAAAAAACGAAAACAGAATGTACCTAAAGTGTATCATTTGACATTTGCATGGGGCCATTGCCATTTTTTCTTGATTTCATTTTACATTTGTACATCCTATATAGTTCAAAGGGCGCCTAACCCACATACAACCCAAAAAAATAATCGATTTCATTCTAATGATAATTTTTTTTCTTGTATAAAAACTAACAGGTGAATATTCTACGTGAGACAAGCGATAGAAACTTTGAGTCAAATAAAATCCAAGGTGGTCCAGGAACAATGGGCCCTGGAGGAAAGGGTCGACAATTCCCTAATAGACCTGATTGGAAGAATCAAAGACGGAATCAAAACCAAAACCGCGGAGGTGGTGACAGGGGGGACAGAGGAGATAGGGGAGAACAACAACAACGGCACCAAAAGTAAATAAAAACATTACTCATAATAATATTCTATAACATATTATGTCTATAATAATATGACTTTTGAGCAAAATAAGAATAAAACACTCGTTATTATTATCTCTCATGCAATTTTTTGAAAATATTGCTGAGAAGTTCATCATTGATCTTTTGGAGATTCAAAAAAAACCCAAACAGTCATTTTATTATCACTGTAGTACACTACAGTATTTTTTTGAAATTTCGCATATGTGTTAATTCTTATTTGTTGTAATACTTATGAAAGCTCGTATTGAATGATAAAGTAGTTAACAATTAAAATGTAAAATGCTTAACAGAATATAAAATTCTTGATTTCAGATATAAACGAAATGATCGTAATGATCGAAATGATAATTGAAAACAAATTGAAGAAGATATGCCGAAAATATAGGAATTTCTCTTTTAGCAAACACACGCATATATTTATTGATGAACTGGCTATTATGTGTGTGTGTATGCATGTTTCTATTCGTGTGATGACTAACTACTACATCTACAACACATAATATGTAATTTGAATAAACGTTTGTTTTTTTTAAAACCTGATTGTTTGTTCATAGAAATCATTTCTAAATGTTCTCGATGAATTTGGAATAGATATGGTATAAACTCAATTAAACGCCGATTGCAGCGGGTTCTAGCTTGAGTTGGACGCTTTTACTTAAAAAGACAGCTCTTCCTTCCTCTTGGGATTCCGATGTTTTTCTATATATTTCCCCATGTATTTATTAAGGCATTCAATGTTCAGTGTAGCCCTTACAGTCGTTAATTTATAAGCTGTATCTTGTCCCTTGGCGTTTATTTGATGTGAGTCCCTATTGACAGTGGGCCTTTAATTGAGTTTTTACGGTACCTATAATATTAATAATATGATAAGTATTATTCAACATTTTTATTACTACTACTATATCATTATATAAAAAATCACATGTTGATTAAATAGTAAAATCGTCGTAAAAACATATTAATTTTTTTACAGAGTTTCATTCCATTTTTCAAAAAAAGCACTGTATTTCATATAATATTTCTTCAATGGTTTCTTGGGCCGCAGAAGTTTGCAACTTACTAAAAACGTCATTCGATTTGCTCTTGACTCATAATAGTAGAAGTGTTCCAGGCATTTTCATTATGTTTTACCCAGAGATCTTGTTTTCAATATAGTTCAAAGCAACGCTTCCGCACAATTGCCGAGCTGCCTTAAACGATAGAGTTCATGTTTTCGGAAAGAAATGACTGTAAAAAATTGAATATTCTATGAATAGCCTCGATAGGGAATTGTAATTAAGCATATTGGGTCACTCTCAAGCATTTCTTCAGAATTTGGGTATGGCCAATGCACTAGAACCTAGAACACGATTGCACTGGAGCTGGGAGTCCTTTCGAAAATAATGAAACCCTTGCGATAATCGATACTTATTAATAGTTATTCCTTCACATTAATAGATCTTTCACTAATTTTCTTTCCTTATATTCAGGGTCCCCAGTGAGACAACTACGTATGTGCAGCATTTATATAGTAAATTGTAAATTACACTTCATAATACTGTTGTACTTCAATAGTGTAACCAGGGATGAAAGTTATGAGCTTTTATTGCGAATGAGAACGACCGCTTGTGTAATTAAGTACTACTCGTCTAAAACAGAGTTGCAGGTTTTTGCATATACAAACATACTAATACTACTTGCGCCATTAGAAAAAATGAGCAACTATTCTTAAATAAATCGTAGACATCGTCATTAAGTCACAAACATTTCACTGAAGACATCTTAAATGTACATGCATATTTACACACTGTACATTGTGTACGCATGAGGATATACGAATGTGGAATTGAGAAAAAAAGTGATCTCTTCATCAACACAGCAATGGTTTTGTAAAATAAATATGGCTTCTTCTTGAGACTTTTAAACTAGTAAAAACTAATTGACAAGCTTCTAAAAAGTATTAAAGAATAATTCTGTGCTGTGGAATTTCAACTTGAATGAGATGCTAAGCCATGAAACACTAAGCATGATGTTTGATGTGTAAATTGCAAAGTGTATTTTATACATTTGACAGGCAGTATACTGAAGAATATACGAATACTGATAAATACACTTTTTACTTTTTTTTACAACATACATACACAGACTAGAGACTACTAGAGACTCTCTAGTAGAGAGAATGGCATTTTAAAGTATTTATGCTTCTCATTCACCATAGGGAAGCATTTTTTAGTTCATTTTTTGCCCTTACAGTTTTCGGGGCTAACATAGGAATTGACTTTGAGAGCTCTTACAAGTTGTTTTGCTCAGAGATATTTCTCGTATGTACTTACTTACTTACAACACAGCCTGCGATTTTATAGGGTGAGAGAAATCAAGAAATTGTACATAGAAATATATATGGATATATATACGTAATCCAAATCCTGACTTGAATCTTGCAAAAGAACAACTGATGCGCATTATTGGAACGTCAACCTTTAGTTTACAGAGTGCAGCCAATAATAGAATTAGTCATGCTATATGTACATACTTTGAATGTTCACAAGCCAAAACTTTTGTCTAGTTTTCAAAATATCAAATAATTTTAATAATTCTAAAAAGCGCATTCAAAACAGTAGCACAATACAGGAGTATACATTCTAGATACATACATGGGAGTAAGAAACCGCATTGGACATTGAACTTAGCAATTCTCCATGTGGGATGTAGGATAGTTGTAGGATGTTGTATTCTTAGTTTGTCTATATTATACCGATACATGTATGTAATATGTGTGCAGTGTGCATTATATGTATCGAATTTGTTATATATTTTATTTTATGCTCGATTTTGTCTGGAATAACAGTAGATAAGGGTAAAACCAAGTTAGCTCAAATATTTAGGTGCAAAAATGATAGCGTGCTTGCGAAAAGCTACACATTACGCATACACCTATACATGATTGATGGTTAATAGTACTAAATATCTAATGTACTTGAGCATATGCCAGCAAGCAACGAGAACTCATCACTAAAATGTGTGACATTTTATATGGAGTATGGGCATACGGCATACTATACAGGAGAATACAAAGTAACTACCGACAGAATTTCGACGCCTTTTAATCCTTAATATAATATGTACCGATGCTAAGTAAACCTTTATGATGTAAAATATCTTCGTGTGTTGTAAATACATCTTTTACTTTATTAATTCCTGCAAGTAAGTGATCAAAAAGGTACACACACACACAAGATTTTCTCCGTTGCATTTAATGCTTATTTTTTCGATATTTTCTATATGTACATATTAAAGTGTATCCTTTTTTGTTTTGAAAGTATAACAACAACTCTACATCTTCAACGAACAAAATATGATGTTAAATATTGTGGTTGACGTTCGTGCCTAAAGCCTTCCTCTCTGTCTCGATATCTATACATATCCACACAAACAAACGTTTACATTTTACATGGACTGGACGACTACGACTGCCTCACTCCTTTCTTACGTATCCGTAAATATGCATATATTTAAGTATACTTGCACGCGTTATTCTACTCGTACTCGTATTATATAAGAATACGAGTCGTCGGCAGGGTATTTTCTATTTTCTACATTAGTTTCCATAAAGTTTAGGCTCCAAATACTATACAAACATGTATGTATTTACATAGGTACAATGTTTACATACATATAAATATGTACGTAGTACATAGATGTCGATTAAATTTACAATGTGTGTGTATGTAATGTACTCAAACTCAGATACGTGAGATATGTATATTATACTACTATACTTGTAAACAGACGACAGGCATGACTAGAAATTTTAAGACATTTATCAGTGGATACATAATACATACTACACATTATACATAAAGAAGTATCAGTACAATAATCGAGAGGAAGTAGACTGTTATTGAAATATATGAGTTTGGGGTTTTCTGTTTTTATACATGGATTTTTTCGCTTCATAAACTGATATATACATATACATATACATTATACACATACATAGGTACAGTTTATTTATGGGAGTCGCTGATGATGAGAAATAGGGACGGGAAAGAACTTGTGAATATAGTGAATAGTTCTTCAGTCGAAGAAGACGGCGAAGGAAAGACTGCGTCATCCGCATGCACATTATACACGTTTTATAGATTTTACACTACTTTCTTGGTCTTCAATGCAAGGGATTGCCATTATAATTTTTGAAGTATTCAAATTGTTTGTTTGACTTCTAAGTATCTAGTGTGGTAAAGCAAGTGAGTAAATATTATGTAAAAGTAGTAGCATAAAGAGGCCAGAAATAGATTAATGGTATGGATTGTGGAGTACATTGTGGTTAAATAGATAGCCTTTCCAGTCTTTGTTTTCTGCCTGAGGAGAAAGTGTAGCTCTATATTTGAATCTACCTGATTTCTCTTTTGTCTTTCTCTCTTCTCAACTTTCGACTCTTTTGCTACATTTTAAGTACTTACATGAATAAATGAATAATCAATTTTTGATTAATTGCTATCATTTCTATCGAGCCTGGAGTTGACAATTTTAACAAGTTTTAGTGCATCTGGACTGTAGTGTTCTGCATTACAGTGTTAAACCCGTTGGATATAGTGAATTATTCACGTTTACGGAAGTTCTAGTGTTGTAGTGTGCATTCTATTAGAATCTATTGTCGATTGTGCATGTATAAAAATCTAAGTATTATTTAAATACAAAATAAACAACTTAAATACACAGTATTTGCCTCCATCCCATCTTAATCACCATTAATATTTTAAATTTGATCGTCGCACTGAGTTAATAACGTTGATTATGACGGTAATACTAACTACAATGTGTCGTGTGATGACTCATGAACTTTTTAATAAGTAAATTTCCTTTATTTTAAAGAAGTACTTGTTGTTGGTCTACTACTTGACTTCAACGCATATTTCTATTTTTTGTTTGTTTCTGCGTATTTACTAGTTTTTCCTAGTATTAAATTATACTATACCTTTTTGAAAGTACAAGTTATGCAACTATACTGTTGTGGTTGAAGTTGTTATCAAGAATGCGAATTTTTGTGAAATAATATCAGTTGTGAATTGTGCTACATTACTTTTATTTGCAAATGTGCTGTTATTTATTTATCTTCCGATTAGATGACATATTAAAAGGAATCGTAAACATATCTTCAGTTTGTACTGATACGTACGTGGTACTCGTACTCGGTACTCTTGTAAAAACATTTGGTACAGCTCAAAATCAACACAGCCAAAGCTAACAAAGTAGTACAGCTATATACCTTTTTGTGTTTGACTTGGGTGCTTCGAGTCAAAAGTTAATACAATATCAACAAGTGGCAGCTATGTGTGAATTTTTATATCGCATATCCACGAATAAGAAGCTACATTACATTATTAGTTTTATATTTGCATTTTATTTTGCAGCAACAAACAAATAAGGTATTTATGCATATATGCGTAATATATTGTACATGATACTGTTGCAAATCATGAGCTAAAGAGCTAAAACTTCAAACGATATTTTTAACGTGAAACAAAGACGAAAAAGCAAGGAAGAAGTGTTTCAAATTGTGACAAAGAATAATATAAGTGCAAAATGAAGATGACTTACACAAAGAAGAAGAACAATAAACTTAAGATGACAATGAGGGATCGTCCCAACAGTTTATTGACAAAGTTAGATTATTTAATTATAGCTCTCATCCTAGGAAGTTGCTGTTTATTCACTGTAGCACATGCTGCTGGTTCATCGGTTGTAGATACTGACTTTAAGAAACTTCCAAGAACTAGCTCAAGAGGATTCAATGATGTTGTGGACGGCCCTAATCCCCCAGATTTGAATTATGAGGAGTATGATGATGAATATTCTCAGGAGGAAGTGGAAATGGATCACAACATTGATTCAGTCGATCGTCATTATTTGGACTCCAGAGAAGATCACAGTGAGGAACCGCAAGCACCCGAAATCGCCAAATGTAAGGCCTAAATATGCATACGCGTATTTTTATTATCCGTATTGGTGATAAACTTTATTTATACATAACTAACGTAGCCGTACTATTAATCATTGATATTATGATGGTTAATCATGTATTTTATATCTATCAATAGGTTGTGCTATTGGTGAAGCGTTTAATGCTGAAGGGAGATGTCATGTCTTGGACAAGAACTCTAAGCACGATAGGTAATTGTTGGATTTTAATTGTTATAATTTAACAATGTATTGGGATGATCAACATTGTAAAAATTTTATGCATTTTGGACCCGGACATGTTAATAGTACGTAAAAGCTTAAAATCAAAAATTAGTCTACTCACATGCAGTACACGAGACTGTATAGTGTATAATGTATTATTTTCTCAGAAATCTTCATTTTAGCAATTAGGTATTCGCATAAAACTACAGCTACATTATTCCCAAAATAACGAAAACGAGGCTATCCAAGGTTGTGCGTCACATAAATAGTACATTCAACATAATAGACATAAGACATAAACTACTCTGCTACTCATGATATCAGAATGTAAATGATTTCAAAAATGTTCTCAATTAATCTCGTATTTTGTCTGTTATCTGTTGACATATCTAGAAAGATTTTTAGATTACATGAAAATGATTAATTTTCTTATATTATCATGGATGATAGTTTTAAAAGATTCAATTTCATCATAAACATCGCTAATGTCGTAAGTATGCATAAACTACAGATTTATGTTAGAATGCTAGAAGATGAGAGAAATTATTGGAGAACCCTTTTGAGGTCGCTCAAGATGAATACGGCTTGTTGACTTGAAGTTTGAAGTACCGCACAGAACATTGAAAATTAATCATTCAGAAAGATAACCTTTTATTTACAATAACTGAATCACATTATAACATTAAATTTTGACTGTTCGCCCACACTAAAATGACGTTGAGCAAAAGATTACATGCAGATTAATTTTCATAGTTGAGTTTTTTTTAAGCACAGCAAGGTTTTTTTATCAGTATATACATACTGTAATTAAAAGTCATTCCATACGATACGACAATCAATAACAGTTTATCGTGCTGAAGAGCATCCATACCACAGTTTCTAATCTCGATGCATTGACTACGTAATGCGGAAGTGTCCGACAAAAAAGGTTCGAAATTCGAAATAGATATCAATATTGATGCGGTCATAGCATGAGTATGATCATCTCTTTAAGGAGAAATCATACATGCTTTCAAGATCCTCGATTATTATAGATTTTTATAATATGCTTCAGTTTCAGCTGTATCTACTGTGTATGCAGTTTGCAGTCTAACATGTCATGCATCATAAGTACTGATACAATTCATTGTGGTATTTAGGATCTGCACTAGAATTGAGTGGAAGCTAAAACTGAAATCATTTAGTCGGATATTATAAAAAAATTCAAGATTATTTCCGTAAACAGTCATTGGTTTTGCTTGATATGTGATGTACTAAAACATTCTTGACGTTCAAGTAAAATGACGGAACTCGACTTGGAATTACAAAGGTTTTTTGAAATCGATAAGACATTTAACTGTACCGCTCACCCTTGATAGCTAACTATTATAATATCCCCTTAGAATCGCATACTTTTCTAAAGAACGACGCTCACGAGAAGCCGAATCCTAAACCACCATTCTCTCTTTTCCGCAACGAAAAAATGTTTCCCCGTTATGATTCCCAGTTCTCCCGTCTCATCTTCCCCGTCCAATACGCAAACCGGGCATTCTACCCGTCCTCATGATACACATTACACATGCACAGTCATATTGCTAGAATTTTCCGTTTTCCTCACACTTCCTCCTGCCTGAGCACTATACACTGGTTGCATTGCGTGTTGCCTGCATATGCGATTTACGCTTAGCACTTGTTTTTGACATGCATTTTAGTCACATAATAATGAAATGTTATTCTTTATCTGGTTGTATTTGTAGATAGATAGTAAATCGCACTTGTGATTAGTTTCCTCCACTGTTTATGTTGTTATCATTATGTATTTACATTGGTGCATTTATGTACATGAACTATGTATATGAACACATATTGCATAGTGTTCCCTAGGTTTAAAATTTTATTATTTTATGTGGCAAGCATAATTGTTGTGATACTGAGATTAACCAAGATCTGATAGGAACATGGCGAATTGCACACTATGTACTATGTGTAGTGCATTTATGTATGCAACATGTATTAACTAACGCCATTTACATGTTGTATTTATACATGTAGTATGTACAAAATGCATATTGTTGTACATTTGTAGTAAGGTGTGTAGTAAATATAATTCTAGAGTGGTACGATTTTTGTACGGAATACTCTTTAAGACTCTTGCTGAGAGCGACTAATGTGTGTAGTAAAAAATTGTGTTCTTTATGATATCTTTTTAGGACCTTGTGGTATCCACATCAAATGTACAGTGTAGAGACTGGCGTGTTCGTCCCCGTGAATCTCTCCACATGGAATGTAGTTTCAGCTAAGAAAATTGAGTGTGAAGTAAATGAAAGTGCTGAAATTATTTCGGATTTAGGGGAATTCGTCATGTTAGCGGATGGTGGGCTGTTTCTTTCTCATCATCATAGGCATATTGATGCCCTCGATTTTTGTTTTGATCAACAAATCGGTACGTGTTAATATTGCAGGAAGTTTTTAAGAGTCTATTCGTACGTTGTACATACATAATAAAAAATAAAAATATGAAAGGTTTACTCATTTTTTATTAATGTGTATTGCAACTTGGAACTAATATAGGAAAAGCTGCTGGTAGAGCAGTCCAGGCGTGTTTTACAAAGGAAGAGTTGGGTGCTAGTGCACATTCCCTACGTAAGTTATTAAATATTGTAATTAAATAAAACTTTCTACAATCTACACATGCTTATTTTTGCAAGAAACAAACTAAATTACTTTCCTCTATTAAACTTTAACAGGTAAATGTTGTCCTACAACAACAGTGGTAAAACCGAATGCAAACGGTACACTTGTTTGTTTTCCCCATGAGAATCCTACACCTCTTCCTGGAAATTGGAGTAATTCAAAAATATTTTTATCATAATATTATTTACATTAAATTAACTAATAAAAATAACAGTAGTACATTGTCATAGTTTAAGATTTATCTTGTATTCTTAATGTTACACTGAAATCGTTCATTATATTTCCCTTTGATATCTGTTATTCTAGCTGTAATTCACGGTGAGCCCCGTTGTCTTCACGGAAAATATGTAACTGAAGTCGGTGCCGATGAGATGCTGAAAGTTGACAAGGACGGAACTTTAACCATGTCAACAGTTGAAGCACCATATCTCAACTACTGTTTGGATTATTTCCTTCATGAAAGTGATCCATCTGAAGTTCCCAAGATGAAAATTATGATATGCCTAGGTCCAGAAGGGGCAAACAGTTCCAGGCGAGACCCATGCCAGTCTAGTGAGCTAATTAGGTATGTATGTATTTAGTATTTATGTATCGTCTATTTGTCGTTATTTATTCACCATGAGACAATATAATCACTATTTCTCAGAGAATGATGCATGTTGTGTAATTATATTTACCATGAATTTTTTTATTAGGATGCCCGCGGGCCTGAGTACTGGTAAGTGCCCTTGCATGACATTATTATTTTGTAGATATGCATTCTGGTTAATCATGAAAGACATTTTCATTAGTTACAATTTCTCATTGTTCGTTGTCATTTGTTTACCATCCTGAAATGAGTATGACAAATGTTAACCTTATTTATGTATTTTGAATACACTGATTTATTTTACACAAAATTGATCCTTATTTTCATATGGCTTTTTTAGTGTACGGTATCGCTCTCATCGTTTCGTCTGTGTGCTTAGCTCTGGCAGCAATTATTTCTTTAAGACTTCCTGAACTACGTTCTCTTCATGGAAAATGTCAACTAAGTCATCTAGCTACTCTATTCTGTTTCTTTGTATTATTGGCAGCCACTCATTTGGTGAGTAAATAATGAATAATAGCACGTTAAATAATAGCAGAGAGTCGAAATCTACTACACATTTAATTCAATTTATTATAATTCATGAAATTGAATGCATTCAATATGAATAATTATTATTGATAATGGATAATGTAAGAACTTGTATTCGAAATGTACAAAATTAATTCAAATGATTATATCTTGTATAGGGAGCTGACCGAATCCCAGTGGGTTTATGCACTTTTTTTGCAGTCGCCATTCATTTTTGTGCTCTCAGTTCTTTCCTCTGGTTGAACCTACTTTGTGTAAATATCTATTTAACATTTCGGTCTCTAAGGCCCCCATTGGCAGCTAGACGTGGAGAGACCAGACGACTGTTTTTCCTCTGTGTTTATGCATGGGGAATTCCAGCAGCTTTTTGCTTATTTCTTTATACACTGGATACCAGGTAAGCCTTTTCTCCGTTTACAATATTATTATTATTACAAGATTACATTCTCAAAATGTCAGTTAAATGTGCTGTGTCGTTAGCATGTAATTATTGTTTTTCTATAAAAATAGACCTGGAACTCTAGATCCCATGCCCCCTCCATCATATGGAAAGTGCAAATGTGGAATATCAAGCAGGTAATACTTGAAAAATATTTGTACATCTGATAACGAGTAGTATACTTTCAATTATTTATCTCAAGTCATATTTGAAACAAGAAACAAGTTATTGTTGAAATGAAACATCATATAGTATTAGATAATATAATTAATAATAATTAATTATTCTTTTCACCTTTTGTATTTTAGGGAAGCTGAATTTGCGTACTTGGTAAACACATTTTTTGTATCTATTTCTGTTAGTTACTATATGAAGCGTTTATTTATTAGTCTATCATGATAATATGTAATAACCTTCCTCTTACATATTTAAGATATAAGATATTATTATCCTCCCCTTTTTAGTTTGGTCCCGTAGGATTACTTTTGCTGTGCAATGGCATCCTATTTTGTCTCACTGCCCAAGAGCTCCTGTGTGGTTTGTGGCGTCTAGATAATTCGGATTCAATCAATTTCAGAAGAAAAAGTATGGGAATTGTTGTTGCAAAATTAGGTCGGTATATATAACACTTTTTTTCTAATACGAATTAAATATATCATGTGTGTCAGAAATTCCATGTGTAGAAATGTTCATTTACATGTGGTATTTCTAGGAATCGTTATGGGTATGGGATGGATCTTCGATGTTTCTTCATGGAGCGCAGGACCCGC